>CAKNYM010032179.1:37131-71251 GCA_932195095.1 Andricus curvator
TGTTCTTTTGGGTTCGGATTTTAATGCCGTTCTCAGGGAATAGGTTTGTGGGTCAACCTTCATTTTTTCTTTTTTTTGTAAACAAAAACCTAATTTTTTTTAATGAACTGCAAAATCGATATATTAGACTTCAATGCAATGGAAAATAATTATATTCTTCAATTATTAATTATTTTTTATCAAAACAGACGACCTGTCTAGAAACTGGTCGATCCGAGCGTTATATTTTAACTAGCCACTGGACAGTCAGCCTGTGGCGCCCCAGTGTCGGCTCAAGACGGACTAGACTGAAACAGTACAGCGTTACGAAATTTTTCCGCACAGGCAATTTCGCCAGTTATCATAAATTTTTATGAATTTCATCAATTTTCATAAATCTCTTTATATTTTAGAAATTATAGCCTGAGCTAAAGCGTATTTGCCTAGCACAACGGTTATCAAAAGTTATCGGTGAATTACTTTGCATTTTCATAAGTTTCTGTAAATGCCCATAAATTCCCATAAATTTCAAAAAATTTCTATAAATTTCGACAAATTGCAACAATATTCATAAATTTTTAAAATTTACGGAAAGTTGTTTTTTAAAAAACGGGGTTCTCGGGTTTACTTTGAAAAAAAGAAAAGCTACAACATTTTTTTGCTCAAAAAGAAGATACGCAATTCGATTTCCTATAAGAATATGTACTTTTGTGAGATAAAAATCGAAACTTTTTTTAAACGTCTCTAGGAACTAACGCTGTTTAGCGAGATTAATAATATACTGGCAGTTAAGAAATAGAAATTGAATTTTTTTCTGAATCCCAACCTGCAGCTGGACGGGTCCTCCTCCTTGGAACTAAACGTCGCCGCTCACCACCTCCAGCTGTAATATATAACATAGGGATTTTTATTACAGAAGTTTTTCAACATACTTCAAAAATCTGCTGTTGTTCCAAAGTGAAGATTTTTGCCGTTATATTGAATCCACCATTTACATTTGTAACTTCCAACATAACGGCCGATTCCAAAAACCGTGATTAAATTTTAATCTTTGAATAACTTTATTTAACTAGCACATTGCGTCCCACCATCTTTAAAACCATGAATAAAGTAGCCTAAATTTGGCCATTTCCGGCTGTTTAGCGACTTAACTAGCGATTAACGGAGCTCAACATAACCTCAAAGTTTAATTGAAGTGCAGTAAGACATTATATAGTGCGAAATATGTCTCAAAATAAAATATGTTCTCGAAATATGATTTTCCCTTTTATTTTCGTTTTAGAAAACACCACTTCACTTAATTACCTTGATTAATATTATTTGGGTGACGTACGCTTCGGCAAAACAGGTAAACAACGCGTAATTTGTGACGTCAGAAGCCTATTTGATTTGGCGCGCCAGATATGGAGCGCAAACACAAGTTTCGTGTCTCAGCTAATCAGAATCGCCGTTACAACGGGAATACGCAGAAACTAGACTTTATTGCGAATAGGGTATACGGTTAGCTAACCAGTGGTTACAAATTCACGGTGGAATCTTTCGCAAGTTAATTATGATAAGTCTTTGGTTAACAACCAAGCATGATTAGTTAACCATGGATTTAATCAGAGACGGTGAAATCGGCCCTAAGTTCGAAATCAGCTACTTGTAAAACCCCCCTGTACCAAGTTCTATACAACTGCGACATAAGCAATTGAATTTTTCCACTTTATTGGATTTTAGCTCACACCTACGAGAAATTTTAGAAATGCAGTGTAATTTTAAAAACAACCCTGCTGAAAGCTGAATCGCTGGATGGCCAATAAACTTCCTGAAGCTATAGAAATTCAAAAATTTCGGGCACAATTCAAACGTTCAGCAAAACGTTATAGAAGTTATCAAAGTTTCTGGTAAATTACCATAAAAGTCTCAACTTAAAAAGTTTACATCAATTTTATATATTTCCACACATTTTCATGACATTCATAAGTTTCATAAATTTTCATAAATTTCATGAATTTCCATTTTCTGTAAATTGAGGAGATTAGGGAAAGAAAGTTTTCAGATGCAGAGACGGAAGGAAATAGATTGTGGAGATAAATTTTTGTAACATATGTTAGCAGACACGCGGGGCTTTAACGAAAAAATTCCGAGCATATATGGTAAAAATTTCGGTTTAGACCACAGAAAAAACTGGGGTTTCCATTAGAACCCATTTTTGGTTCCAAAGGAGCTGCAACAAAAATGAACCCCACTTGCTGAAAAGGAACACAAAACGATAAATGAGCACTAAATGATACCTCAGTTGGGGTTCTAAAGGATCCCAATTGTAAATGAGCTTATTTCTAAAGAACCTATTTTTTGCTTTGCCCACTTCGACATTTTGTTTAATTAATTATAAAATTTTTACCTGAAAGCACACATGTAATCAAACTCTGATGGACATAACTTCATGAAGACAATGAAGGTACAAAATATTACCGTAATTAAAATAGATATAATGACTTGATAGATGTAATTTGCAGGTTATGTAACAAGCTTGTAAACATAAAGGCTTATTCATATGCAAGAAACTTTTCGACATGTCACTTTTCAAAAGTACAAATATATATTATTAGAATTGCTATAGGGTCGTTGCAAAACCAAAATTTCCTTTGTTTTATAATTTTAACATCAAATATAAAAATAGGGAACCAATTTGACTGTAGAGAAACGATTTTTTTTAAAGTCTTAATGCGCATGCGTCGCACCAGCAGCCTGACTGCATGTTGATCGCGTGCTTATTTGAAATGGTAAAACATGTAAATCAATTTTTTACAAAATAATTATTATAATATTATTATTATCATTATTGTTTAATAATTTTGAAGTACAAAAAATATTATGAATTACTCAGAATTGACATTTGTGAAGAAAAGTCTTCCTTCTTTTGAATTTAAAATCAATAATTCATTTGTAAAGAGTAAAATCAAAGAATTAATTTACCTTTTACTCTAAAAGTCTATTTTGTGATCTGAAAATTAATTTCTTTGATTCTAAACTGATGATTTATCATAAAAAATTAATTCACACATTTGATAATTTCAACAAAAAAAACATATACAGCGAAAAACACGATAATTGACAGAAATGGACTTGTAGACTGAACTATTTAAAAACTGTTACAGATTGAACTATTTTTAAATTTGAACATTAAAAATTGTGATATTTACGGTGCAATAGTT
Source organism: Andricus curvator (assembly GCA_932195095.1). Lineage (NCBI taxonomy): Eukaryota > Metazoa > Arthropoda > Insecta > Hymenoptera > Cynipidae > Andricus > Andricus curvator. The sequence continues at coordinate 40,314 of CAKNYM010032179.1, forward strand.
CAAAATTGTATTAAATACATGCAGGAATCATCACAACAACTGGTTTTCCTTCCCCAATCACATACATTTTCAGGGTGGCGATTCGGCGGACAATTTCAAATTCCCGGTTATTTCCCGGTTTTTCCCGGTCAAGTTTTTCAATTTTCCCGGTCAATTAAAAGTAACATATTAATATTTGCCGTAAAACGTAAACATTTATTTTAATTCATGACGTTCACTCTGAACATCCTTTAACACAACAGAACAAAACATTGCAAAATAAATGAATTTTCAAAAAATACTTGAATTTTCCACTAAAAATATAAATTTTTCACAAAAAAAAAATGAAATAGTTAAACTTTTCAACAAAAGAGATGAATTTTAAAATAAAATTATGAATATTCAACTGAATAGTTAAATTTTAAACAAAATAGAAAATAAATTTTCAGCTAAAATTATAAATATTTGACTGGAACACTTTAATTTTCGACCAAAAAGATGAATTTTTAAACCAGAAGATTAATTTTCAAATAAAAATAATTATTTTGTACAAAAAATACAATTTTTCAACAAAATACATGAATTTTTAACAAAATAGTTGAATTTTTGATTAAAGGATTTTCAACCAAATAGTTGAATTTTGAACTAAAACAAGAATCATTTTCAACCAAAAATGGAACAGTAACATTTTTAGTGAAAGAAAAATTAATTTTAAACCAAGCATAAGAGTTTTCAATTAGAACAATGAATATTCAACTGAAATAGTTGAATTTTCAGACAAAAAAATTAATTTTTGCTAAAAGAGATAAATTGTCAACCAAAACTTAAATAATTATATTTCAAGTTAAAGAAATTAATGTTTAACCAAACAAATGAAGTGATGAATTTTAAAATAAAATTCTAAATATTTAACTGAAATAGTTGAATTTTAAACCAGACAGATGAATTTTTTTACTGCAATGATGAATCTTTAACTAGAATAATTGAATTTTGGACCAAGAAGATGAATTTCTAACAAAAGACGAATTTCCAACTAAAAAAGATAATTTTTCTACCAAAAATTGAATAAATAAATTCATAGGCAAAAAAAAGAAAGTTAAAAAAAAGAGATGAATTTTCAACTAAAATTATGGAATATTCAACTGGAATAATAGTTACATTTTCATTTTAAAAAAATAATTACCTAAAATATTTTAAATAATTTATTTAATAAATTACATTTTTCTATAGAAAATTATAGACAATGAAATGAATAATTGGATGAAAAAAATTCACTTTATTGGCGAATTTGTTGATGACAGCTCTCTCAGCTCGCGGAAATTGTTACAAAACATTTATTTAATTTTTTTTCCGTAACATATTGCTTAAAATGTGTTGCCTCGAAAAAAAAGTAAATAAACGTTTTCGAATAATTCCCTTGAGACGAAAGTGCTGCCATCAAATTGTCACTTCATAACCTCAAAATACTAATACCGATTGGTCCTATTGGGAACGATTGAAACTTTGCAACACTGAATCTTTCCCAATCGTGCACACACGATTAAGAAACACGATTAGAAACAATTCAAATTTCTTTCTATCATTCTGAATTGTTTTCAATTAATTATTTCTAGAAGGGTAAACAGTTTGCTTTTTCCGAAAATTGTACGCATAATAAATAATAATATCGTTTGTGTTTGCTTTACCGACATATTCTGTAAATCGCGAAATTACCAACCTGACTTTGCAAGCGGTTGGTTCGTGAATGCGCCTTTATGTTGTTCTTTTCAAGTGCGCTCTGAACAAACCCATTTGGGTATCTGCAGGTATCTATTGGAGCTCAAGTTCGAAAGGATACCAACTTTTATTTGAGCCGCAACATTAGTGAACCACCAGTTTTTCTGTGACCTCAATTATTTGTATTATTGATTAAACATTTGAAACATGTGGGTACACATAAATATTATAATGTTTGTAACATATGTTGGGAAATATTCTAGTTCAAGCTGTAATAATTAAAAAAAAGTCTTTGTTACATAGCATGAACTGAAATTTTTGCCAAAATAGCTTTAAAGGTTTCTCATTCAACTTTTACGTGTAGCGATGAACTGAATTTCGTGCTAACATATGTTACAGCAATTTTACTTCACATTTATTTTTATCCATTTCCGTATTTTAAAATGCGACCTAATTCAGTTTCGAAACTGTAGAATTGAAAGTTTTGCCGCACGTCGAACTTAAAATTTTTTGAAATATGTGCAATGATAATAACACATGCTTTAATTGTTTCAAAGTGAAATTCGAATTTTTGACACAAAAAACGTATTAACACAAATGCAGAAAATGTTGACAATCTTCTTAAAAATTTGAGGGGCTGATAGCACAAGAAGACTGAAAAAAAGAGTCTAAGCAAAAGTGAGTTGATTTTTTCTCGGCGAAAAAAACGGATTACAAGAGTCACACGCGACGGCGAAAAATGAGTTTGCGATTTAACTCGTGTTTGCTCGAAGCGCGTGACCACATTTGTGCACATACATACATACATTGATTAGCAGTTCGAACTCGAAAGTTCATTGCCTCACTACCCGATTCGGGTAGTGTTTCTAGGTGGATATTTACTACCAATGTGGGCCCACCACACCCACGACGGGCCAACAGCATTGCAGTATTCCTGAACGTTCACCCATCCAAGTACTAACCGCGCCCAACAATGCTTAACTTCAGTGATCTTACGAGAACTGGTGTTTTCAGCGTGGTATCACCGTTGGCATTTGTGCACAGACTTTTTAAAACTAAATGTCTAAGCATCGACATTTAGTCGATTTAGTCGAATTCGGTGATTGTGAATTATCTTTTCGGAAGCTCCTTTGCCTTTAACGAACACATTTCCATCACATTGTCCAAAAAGCGAACTTTTCTATATTATGTTCACCGCTATTATATCAAATGTATATTACACTTATTTCTGTATCTCGGCCTGGCATTGTTTATTAAAATATTGCAAAATGAAGTACAAAATTTATTTATCATGATTACTGTAATATTTGTCCTTATTTTGCATTAAATTTTATTTTGAGATTCCCTGAAAATGTATATCGTTTCGTTAGACAGCCATTTTGGATAAAAATTCAAAAAGTTATATCATTTTCAAAATTTTTGAGAACACTATTTTTCAAGATTTGGAAATTCTATTGACGGCTGTTTTTAGTACTCAAAAATACGAACAATTTATCATCCCGACTTTTTTTGCTAGAAAAAAAAGTTAGCAGAGTTACAGCATTTACGAAATTTAAAAAAAAAATGAAAATTTTTAGCCAAACAACGCAGGATATGAAAAAAGTCAAGATGAGAAAAACCTTGCTTCTTGAACATCCTACAATATTGTCGTTGCAACTATTCAAATTTGTTAGAAAAATCAAAAATTAAAATTTTGATTGCACAAAAAAATAATTAAAAATCCAAAATTCCATTTTGCGGTCAAACTATGCAAGATACAAAAAAATATATCCGGAGAAAATTATACATTTCAAAAAGATCTACAAATTTTTCAATCATCATTTTTTGATAGGATGCGCAGTTTTTATTTATTCGTAAAAAAACAGCATTAAAAACAGAAAAATTAAATTTTTAGACAAATGACAAAACAACGATGCAAGCTACGAAAAAAGATTAAAAAGATTAAAAAGATTAAAAGAAGATTAAAAATAAAAAACATGAAATATTTTAAAAAACCACACAAGAAACGAAACAATAAAAAGACAAAAATTGTTCTACTAAAAAGGATCTACGGATTTTTTATAAACTTTTGTTATGAGTATAGGTTTAAAATGAAAATAAAATCAACTTTTTGGAAAAACGACACAAGCTACAATAATATTTCAACTAATAAAATTTGTCGCCTGAATTATATCTACAAATTTTCTTAAAACCACTTTACGCTAGGATTCGTATTTTGGGTTCAAATCGTAAAAAAGAACATTGAAAAGTGACAAATCAATTTTTTTTATACTTGCAAACTTTTTTTATTATAAAAAAAAGGCAATAAAAATACGTCTGTTTCAATACCAATGCATATTATTAATTGTAATAATATAAATTTATTGAAATAATATATGTTACAGGGTAGCTGGGAATAAAATTTATTGTCAAATAAGGAACAAATATTAAAGTAATGATAAATAAAATGTGCTTTATTTTTCAATATCTGAATTAGCAATCGTAGGCCGAGGCATAGAAATACATGTAATGTAACATTCGATATCATTATTATACCATTAAGCCATTTCCCTTTCGGGGTAGGCGTGACTTGCTCGGTCGAAAAATGGTGGTGTGTATATGGGTATATATGTATAGAGTAGATAGTTAGGGGTTAAATAGGTATATACGTGTAAAGTTAGGTATAAGGTAGATAGGTATATAGGTGTTAGGTATAGATATTTTAGATTGATCTGGAATTCTTGTGTTATTTATTTAAATGACACGTTTATTCCGCAACACTGCTCCGACCCAGGTTGCTGATCAATCTCTCTAGCGATCACCCCAAAAATTGTTATGTATGGTTCCCCACTTGGGCCCATTAGTTTCCAAGGTCTTTGTTTCAGGCGTCATTCATTCTATTGTCACTCTGTTTACAAACTATTTGTTGCCACACTTTTCTGTCCTGGCATACTACTCTAGCTGCCTTCACGTCCATGCATTTTTTCATGCAAGCTCTTGTGTTTCTATGGCTTCTTATGTCTCTTCGGAATAATCTCTCATTTACAGATTCTAATCATTCTTTCGGCGGTCTACCTCTGGGCATTCTGCCATTTACTTTACCTTTATACACTTGTTTGGTCAGTCGTTCATCTTTCATTCTTTCAAGATGACCGAACCATCTTAACTGATTTCGTTCTCATGTGTCAACTATTGTCTCTTTTGCACCACATTCTTTGAGGATTATCTTGTTTCGGACTTTGTCCATCAGCGTTTTCCCGCATATTATGCGCAGAGGTTTCATGCCGATCGCGTTAATTTTGCTCCTTTCCTTTTCTTGACAGGTCCATGTCTCGCTACCGTATAGTAAAGTCGGTACGAATATAGAATTATGTATGGCCATTTCAGCTTTTTTTGATATGTTTTTATTTTTGAGAATGGACCCTGCTCTACCGATAACCTGTTTACCTTTATTTATGCGCCTATTTAACTCCCCATCTATTTTTCCGTCGCTAGTGAATAGATTACCTAGATATACGTACTTGTCAACTTGATCTAATCTCTCATCATTTAGTACAATGTTTCACATTGTTTTCTCACACTTTCCCTCAAACACCATGATTTTTGTTTTATTCACGTTAATTTTGAGTCCCATATCCTTCATGCTTGTATTAAGTTTATTCAACATTCTTCGCAAGTCCTCGACTGATTCTGCCATAACAATCTTGTCATCTGCGAAAGTTAACCCACGCACCTTGACTGTTTGGAGATCTACACCTTCTTCGTCTAAGAGTGCAGTTCTTAGACACTTATCCATGATTATGATAAATAGCCACGAGGACATAGCGCATCCTTGTTTCACGCCTTGCATAATATGGAACCAGTCACTCAGTTTCCCATTTACCCTTACACTCGCTTTACTGTTTTTATATATTGTTTTTATTGCTTGCAGGATACCTCCATTTACTCCGTACTCTTTAAGGACTTCCCAAAGTTTCTTTCTATTTACCTTGTCAAATGCTTTTTCTAGGTCAATAAATGCACAGAAAACTTTCTTTCCTACTCTCAAGTTTTTTTCTGTGATCTGTCTTAGGCTAAATATCTGATCTCTGCATGATCTTCCTGGCATAAAACCACTTTGGACTTCCCATATCTTTTCTTCTGTGATTTCCATTACCCTACGAATAAGTATTTTTGAGTATATTTTACTTACGGTACTTAGTAGACTGATACCTCTGTAATTGCTGCAGTTGCTTTTGTCTCCCTTTCTTTTGTATATTGGTACGATAATCGCTTTTCTCCAATCGTCTGGGACTTCTCCCGTCTCGATACATAAATTTATCAATTCGCACAACCTGTGAGGTATGTACTCGCCACCGTATTTAAGCATTTCAGCGCTAACACTGTCTACACCAGCAGCCTTACCGTTTTTCAAGTTCTTTATTATGTCTTTGACCTCAGTGACACATACTTTTTCAATTGGGTTTTCTAATGTATTATGTTCTATGTCGCAGTTTTGTGGTGCTATATCTTCACCTCCTAATACTTCTTTAAAAGAGTCTTTTAACGAGTCTACTATCCCGTCAATATCATATAGCATTTCACCTTTGCTGTTTCTCATGCTGCCAAACTCTGTACTTTTACTTTCCTTCAACTGTTTATATAATAGTTTCATAATTCCTTCAAAGCTGTTTTGTATTTTCCTCTCTTCTTCTGTTCTGATTTTCTCTTTACTATATATAGATATGCTGTCACAATCTCTGGATTTAAATATACTCGAAGCTCTTTGGACCGACGTCGACAAAGCCACAAAAAAGGCTTGAACAAAAAATTTAACTATCTCGAAGCAGAAATAGAAGCTAAAGGAAGAGCTACTTAATATTAAAGGTTTAAGTTAACGTTAGTAAAAATTATTCGTATTTTTTTTTTAATAAAAGCATCTCCTCAAGTAGCTGTCCACTTTATCATACATTTTTCCTTCTGGTATGCATTATATCTATTGAACAATCGAAATTAATTGAACGTGCTTATACAGTTTTAAAGTTTGCTGAATAAGGTTTTTCTTTCAACCATTATGAATATGATTGGAACTAACATTGACTAATATTGACGGTAAATTATTTCAAAGTTTCATAGCAAATGCATATTTTTAGGTTAAAATTTCATCTGTGTGATAGGAGGTTCGTCTTCTTGGCTCGAAAGTTCAACATTTTGATGAAAAAGTAAACTGGTTTGCAGAAAAATAGTTTTTAAAAATAAAAAATAAATTTTTTTTTCAATTCAAATTTAACTATTCAACTTTCTCTGGAAAATCAATCTCCTTTAGTTTAAAAATTTAACTATTTGGTTGAAAATGTATGTACTTTGTTGAAAGAATTCGTCTTTTTAAGTAGAAAATGAATATTTTCAGTTGAAAATTCATCTTTATGCTTGAAGATTGAATTATTTTACTGAAAATTCACCTTTTTGTATATAGCTCGTCTTTGTGTCTACAAAATTAGTTCTACCGAATTTTGGTTAACATGGGCACGGTCTTTTTTTATTCTTTCTGAAACATCATTTTTTCACGAAGCTGAGCTTACGAAAAAATGTTACAGGAAATTCATTATGGGCCTCTAATGATTTTTCTGTAATGTATTTCTTATAATTTTTCGCGATTCTAGAAAAATTATTAAGCGAAAAGCACCATAAGAAAATCAATATAGAAATAGGGGAGTTATTTTAAATACTAATGTATGTAGAATAATTAATTGAATGTAATTAATAGTTAAGACACGATACGATTTCAATATATTCATATTGAAATCAGAATTGATCATTTCATTTATATTTGTACTTATAATTGATGATCATCTACTGTGGAATCATTATATTATTAGATAATGTCTTATTAGATCGTAGCCTTATTGGATTTCAAAGAATTTTAAGAAATGTCAAGGGATTCCAGAGAATTTTAATGTAATTTAGACAATTTCGTCAGATTTTATGAAATTCCAAAAAGTTTCTACAGATCTCCGAATATTTCCACTAATTTTAAGGAATTTCAATGGTTTTAAGGGGATTTTCTAATAATCCCATGAATTTAAAGGATTTTCATAAGGCCTCGAAACATTTTAAGGGATCTTAAAGGATTTTAAAGATTTCCAAATATTTTTGGAGATTTTGAGGGATTCCAAAGGATTTCAGATCTCGGAGAACTTTCACGGATTTTAAGGCTTCTCAAATGATTTTACCGGACGTCAAAAGCTTGGAAGCGTTTGAGGAATTGTAACCTATTCTGAAGTGTTCCAGAGATTTCAAAAGTTGCAAGGAATTTCAAGGAACTTTGTAATATTTCCAAACATTTCAAAGGGTTTTAGCGAATTTCCAGAGAATTCTTAGAAATAAATTAAATATTATTTCAAGGGAATTCTATGGATTTCAATGACTTCAAGGGATATGCACGAAACACAAAATTTGAAAGGATTAAAAAAACTTTAGACTATTTTCAGCGATTCCAAAGACATCAAAAGTTGATTGAAGGATGATGTGAAATTTCTAACGATTCCAAGGAATTTCAAAAAATTGGTCTCAAAAAAGGTCTTGAGTAAAGTTTATTTATGCAGAAATATTAGTGGTCTGAAATAAACCTTTAATATTTTTGTACAATTCATCCCAAAGTTGTTTACCCTACAATCTTTTTCTATATAGGAATCTTCTTTAACGAATTTCGTATAATCGCCAAAAAATTATAGGAAATTCTTTTTAAGAAAATTATCATAGGCCTATACTGATTTTGATATAATATTTTTTTTGTAATGGTCCAATCTGCAAAGGAGTAATTATTATAAGGTGCTTGCTAAAATAGTTCTGATTCTTTGTTCATTCTACAGAATTATCTTACAGAGAGACATGCTTTGAAAGAGGAAGAGCCTAAAAAAATTAGTTTAGTAAAAAAATATAATTCCGCTTTGGTATCCTTTTGTAATAATTTTTCATTAAAATATTGAGAACGAGATTCCATGCATGTAGAATATTTTTTGTTTCAAGAGATTATGTATGTATAGTATACATAGTTTCGAACTGTGAATATAGGAACTGCTATCAATTAAAACTTTTGTTCTGCATTTTTATTTATACTAGGGTTACCTTGAGGATTCTCAGGTTCATGACTCTGTCCAAAAGTTGATAGGAAGTCCCTTGTTCCGTCCAGCGATGATTGGACTGATATGTCTGTGAAAAGACAAGAAAGATTTATGAATTTTTTGAAGTTAACAATATCATAAAAGGGTTGTGTATTTAAAAGTTTGATCCGCATTATCGGCCCTCTTGCTATAGTTGACGTCCCAGACTGAAAAACATTGGAAAAGGGTAGGGATAAAACTGAAACTGCTTCCGTGGCCAATCACACAAGACGAATCAGAGAGGTGCAGGGATGGGGGTTTGACCAACATTATGTCTGTGACCAGTCACAGGGGTGTCTTCTGTCTTCTACGAGATGTTGGAAAGAGGTAGGGGTATAAACAAAATTATTTCTGTGACCAGTCACGGGGGTGCCAAGCTGCCGCCACAAGATGTTGGAAAGGGTTAGGGATTTGATCAACATTATTTCTTGAACCAGTTACAGGCGTTCCTTCACGCCCCCACGTGATGTTGAAAATGGGTAGGGGTTTGACCAACATGATTTCTATCAACAGTTAAAAGGGTGCATTCTACGTCATCTACGAGAAATTTTTTGAAATATGAATTTCATCAATAACTAAAACAATTCCAAATGGTCAGTCGACGACCCGAGTGCACCAGGTAGGTTATAAAATTGTTTGAAAAATAAGTATGCCTCAAAACTGACATATTTTCGCGTACCTGTGGTTCCGTTGAAATGACTTAATCAACCCAAAAGTGCAAAAATTAAAAAAAAAATTTTTGGTTTTGTGTCTGGGACGTCTTACAATTATTTTTCGATAAAAAACAAAATCTACGCCTTAGCCGTTTTCGAAAAAAGTCCATTTTTCATACCAAAAAATCGAATAATCCCATTTTTCTCGGAAAGAAAGTGAGATATTGAATATAAGTTAATAGAGCACAATTATTTCTTGGAGAAATTTCTATAAAAAGTCCTTCATGATTTTTACTCGATATAATTATTTCAAGTAGAAAAGCTAGGAATGTACCCACACGTTTGTTAATACTAAGCACTTTTTACCCTAAGCTGATACCATTCTTTAAATAAAAAAATATCTTCAGATAATTAAAATAATAATAGTTATCTGTTATAATTTGGTATCTGGTATAAAACGGGAAAAAGCGAATTTCCATCTCTTTACATACATACATACATTGATTAGCAGTTTGAACTGGAAAGTTCATTGCCTCACTACCCGATTCGGGTAGTGTTTCTAGGTGGATATTTACTACCAATGTGGGTCCACCACACCCACGACGGGCCAACAGCACGCAGTATTTCTGAACGGTCACCCATCCAAGTACTAACCGCGCCCAACAATGCTTAACTTCAATGATCTTACGAGAACTGGTGTTTTCAGAGTGGTATCGCCGTTGGCTTCCATCTCTTTAAATGAAAAAAATCATATTTTGCAACATCCGAAGTGAGTTAAAAAATTACAAGAGCAAGTTTTTTATAGGAATTAGACCATGGAACAATTTTGCCCTTCTAATTTTTTTTTATATCTTGCTTCTTTTTCAGAAAATACGGGGGTTTTCGATTTTTCAAAATTAAGAGTTGACTCAAAAACGGCTCTAACAAGGATATTGTTTTTTATAATAGAAAAAGTTGTAAAAAACCCGACGTACAAAATAAAGAGAACGATTCTTAGTATTCGCACTTTTGGGTTGAAGTCATTTTAGTGGAACCGTGACCTACATGTATTTTTGTGAAATGCAGAACTGAAATTCTAAACATTCAAGGCGGTTGTGAATACCGTGAAGTCAATACCATGGAAACGTTTTTTTTTCGTTCGATGATGATAGACGTCATAGACACACATAAATGTCGTACTTTTAAAGAGACTCAACAGCAGGCTTTAATTTTTTTTACGAAAATAATAATGAAGTGGGTATTATTAATTGGGTGAAGCAAATGAGTGTGAACGTTATGGAAGAAACAGAAGCAACGAATGGAGTTGAAGAGGATGAGTAGGTGGATGTGGATTATAATGGCAAAATTTTCAAAGCTATTTTGAAAATAAGAAGCAGCAATAAGAAAATCTGTATGATTAATGTTTTAGTTTTTCAATTTTGCTTTATTTGCTAGATATTTTACGTTTTTATTTTATTTCAATGCTTTACACTATTCTTATGATTTTTGTTAATTCCCAATCTAATTTTAATATTCTACCTAAAGTGGATAGAAAGCTTTTAAATTTCCCTCATGGGACATCGGAGGGGAAAATCCTATGGAAGGAAAATTTCACAGCGCTTGAGAAAAAGATATAAAATTATCAGTAGTCTAAACATCGCAAAAGAAGAGCCAATAAAACTTGAATAAAAATGTTCTAAATTTGCCGCCACTACTGATCCCGAGCCGCTAAAACCGCAAGTGATACCCAAGTCTCCTAATAACGAAGCAACCTCTTTAGAAAGTAAATTTGTTCAGTTTTTCATTTTATTATGATAGAATAATGCATATTACTTCAGTATTATATTATTTGAATCTTATCTTATTTGCTAAAAACAAAAAAACCCATGTGTCCGGCCCATTTGCAGTTGCTTTGGATATTGGGTCCATTTAATTTTTTTTTAATTCTCGTAGAATACATGATAAACTACCTGACTTGCGACTCAGTGTACCCAGGTCATCGACTCACAATCTAAAGACGTTTTGGTTATTGACAGAATCAAAATTTGCAAAAATTCTCGTACATCACGTCTTGAATGACCTAGTGCACGATCCGGGGAACTCGGAGCGTCAACTCACCATTTGTAGTTAATTGAGCTATTGACGCAATTTAAATTTTCAAAAGGTTGTCGTAAAATATGTGCTAAACTATCTGGTGCGCGATCCGGTACACCCGCATGGTCGACTAACCATTGGTAGTTATTTTGGTTATTGGCACAATTTAAATTTTAAAAAAGTTCTCCTAGAATACGTGAATATATCCAATAATGGTAGGAACGTACCCCTGAAATATAAATCCAAAACAAGAGGGGGAGCCCACCCATGCTTACCCGGCTACGGCCTTTTTGAAATTATTGCCCGAGCCATTGTGCATGGGTTCAGCAAGAACTGTTATCAAAAGTTACCGGTATGTAACCACACACTTTCATAAATTTCCGTAAATTACCATAAATGCCCATAATTACTATAAATTGCAAGTAATTTCCACAAATGTTATAAGCACAAATTTCCAAGATTTTGTTCAAATTTGTAAATTCTCATAAATGTCTATAAATAATAGAAATTAATAACATTTGTGAAAATGTATTAAAATTTACGAAATTTGTGGAAATTTTTAAAAATTCACGGAAATTTATAGTAACTCACTCAAATTTATGAAAATCTATTATAATTTACTGGTCAATTTTGATAACAGTTCTGCTGAACTTATGTGTAGTAGCGGAATAAGCAATAGCTTCATGTAATGGAAAGAAAGTTTTAGATGCAGAGACGGAAGGAAACAGATTGTGGAGATAAATTTTTGGAACATATGTCGGCATACACGTGGCGCTCTAACGAAAAATTCACAAGCATATGTTGGGAAAAATTTCTGTTTAAAACTTATTAATTTTTATTAATCATTTAAAATTTTAAACGTAGGGGTACATATGAATATTAATGTTTGTAACATATATTAGGACAAATTTCAGTTCGAGCTGTAATAATGATTGAAAAATCTTTATTTCATAGCATGAGCTGAAATTTTTGACAAAATAGATTAAAAAATATCACATCAAACCTTCACGTTTATCGATAAACTGAATTTCGTGCTAGCATATGTCACCAAAAGTTTACTTCACATTTATTTCTGTCTCCGTATCTAAAAATGTGGCCTAATTTAGTTTCCAAATTATAGAATTAAAAATTTTCCTGCACCTCGAATCAAAAATTTTGCGAAATACGGACAATAATAATTGACATATGTTTCACCTGTTTCCAAGTGAAACGAGAATTTTTCAATATAGTCGATATCTGGTTGTAAGATTTTTCAAGGTGCGATTCATTTAGTTCATATGACATTCTACTTACGAACGGAATTGAGAAATATTATGCACAGAAAGAACAGCAAAATAGAAGTAGAAATTTTCATATTTCAAGAAAGAGGAACTGATTTATGAAATATTTTTCGAACTTCAACTGACAAGATCTTGAACTGGTTCTACTTGTATATATACTCGCCTCCACGTCATATTGATAAATAGTATAACTACATTTAGGCGGTGAAATGGCGTTTTTTTCTTCTAGAAAAAATCTATTTACTGTCCTTGTAAATGTTAAACGTTTGTAAAGTAGACTGGATTTAAACGTTTCAGTTCGAAACGAGCTACACGTTGTCAACGAATTTACACAAATGCGAAAATTTTTATCAATATTCTTAAGAATTGGTATTTTTGAGTTGTTGTGGGCAATTATTGATTAATCCAAATTCAGTGTGATAAATACAGATTCGAAAATGATAAATAGAGTATGAAGATATGATAATAAAGAATTTTGTGACATTTTTCTCGATTGAGGGGCTGATAGCTAAAGGCGACTGAAGAAAGAGTCAATGCAAAAGTGAGTTGATTTTTTCTCGGCGGAAAGAAGAAATAAGTTACGCGCTACGGCCAAAAATGGGTTGGCGATTTAACTCTTTCGTTTCTAGCGCGTGACTAATTCGTAATTCGCTTTTCCAAAGAGAAAAAATCAACTCCCACTTCCTAGTTTAAGATTGACTCTCTTTGGCCGGGACTCTGGCTCTTGTAACAGTGTTGGATGCACCGGCCAGGGTAAATCTGGTTAACGCCGTTATTCTGCGTGGTGACTCAGACCTGGAAAATGCTGTCAACAACACGATTTTCGCACTTGTTACATTCTCATCAGAGAAGGTATTAGATTTGTGTAAAATTTGACCCCACCCCCCTTTTTTGTTCACGTTTTGAGACCCCCTGAATCCGAAAAACAGGTTTTTGCAAATTTGTCGGACTGTATGTGTGTCTGTAGATTTTTAGTCTGTAAGCACAACAACTTTCGAAAGAATCGGTATATTGTATTGGGCTTTGGTATGCTCCTCAAGTGTCCTACTATAAAGGTCAAGTTCGTTAATCAGCCATTTTGGATAATAATTCAAAAAGTGAGCGCATTTTCAATATTTTGGAGATCACTTTTTCTAAGATTTGAAAAAGCTATGTACGGCTATTAGTATTACTCCAGAAGACAAAAAAATTTATCCTAATTACTTTTTCCAATGAAAAAAAAATTACGGGATTTATAGAATTTTCAAAATTCCAAAAATCAAACGAAAATTAACATTTTAGGCTAAACGACGCACGATAAAAAAAAAATTCAAGGAAAGAAAACGTTTCATTTTGACCGCACGAAGGATAATGAAAAATGAAAAATTCCATTTTGCGGGTCAAACGATACAAGCTTTGAAGAAAATGAATAGACAAAAGTTGCTGTTCCAAAAACGAGTGAAAACATATCCAAATTTGTCATCAATAATTTGTTGTTAGGACGCGTAGTTTTTGCTTTATTCGTTAAAAATAACGAAATTAAATTTTGTGAAAAACGAATCAAGGTACGAAAAAAAATTAAATGACAAAAATTGTTCACCCAAAAATAATACACAAATTTGTTATTGATAATAATTTTCAGAAAGGACAAGCAGATTTTCTTTTGAACGTAAAAAATAAGATTAAAATAGACAAAATTAAATTTTTGGAAAAACGACACAAGAGACGAAAAATATGAAAAGACGAAAGTTTTTCAACCAGAAAATATCTACAAATTTGTTATAAACTCTTTTTATAAAAATATACTAAAAATTAGAAATAAACTTTTTGGAGAAAGGAGGCAAGCTACAATAAGATTTCATTTAACAAAATTTTGTTCCTAAATTATATCTTCAAATTTGCTTAGAACTACCTAATGCTAGGATGCGCATTTTTAGCTTGAATCGTAAAAAAGTCACATTAAAAATAAACAAATTAAATTTATGAAAAAACGACACAAGTTGCAATAAAATGTTTATTAAAGCATATTATGAATCGTAATACTATAAATTTATTGAAATGATACATTTCTCAGGGTAGCTGAGAATTAAAATTAGTGCAAAATAAGAAACAAATATTAAAGTTATCATGAAAAATGAAATTTTTACTTTGTTTTGCAATATCTGAATAAGCAATCCCAGGCTGAGATACAGAAATAAATGTAATATACATTTGATATAAAAGTGTTCAACAGAACATAGAGAATTTCGCATTTCGGACAAAATCGAGTGCGAAGTACGAGATACGTGATGAGAATGTTTTCGTTAAAGCCGCAGGAGCTTCAACAAAAGAGAATTCACAATCACCAAATTACAGTCGTCCATGTTCTGACCTTCAATTTTAAAAATTAAACTATATAGTTGAAAATCAAATTTTGTCGTTAAAAATTTATTTTGTTGTTGTTGAAAATACGTCTTTTTTTTGAAAATTTATATCATCGTAGATGCCATCATTTTTGGACTTTTGGTATGAAGTGCAACTGTTTGGTTGAATTTTTTTTTTGTTTAATTCAATTATCTTTGTAGATAATTAAACTATCTGGTTAATAGTTAGATATTCATTTGAAAATTAACTACATGAAAGGAAATTAAGTTCTTTGTTGAAAATTAAAAGTATCGGGTGGAAAATTCAACTGATTTGTGAAAAGTTCATGTACTTTGTTGAAAATTCGTTTTTTTGTTTCATTTTAACTGTTAGAAAACTCGTCTTTTCTATTGAAAATCAAGTTTTCAAACTAAAAATGTAACTGTTTCTTTTTTTGTTGAAAGCTTATCTTTTTTGTTGAAAAGTCATGTATTTTGTTGGAAATTCGTATTTTTCGGTAGAAAATTAATATTCTTTTATTGAAATTCATCTTCATTCTTGGCTGTGGATTCCACTATTTTGTTGAAAATTCTTTTTTTTTTGGTTGAATCGAACTGGTCGAAAATCCATTTTCTTGTTAAAAATTAATTTTTTGATCTAAAAATGTAACTATTCCATTTTTTGGATGGAAACTCATCTTTTTTAGTCAAAAACTTATCTTTCTTATTTAAAAATTTGACCATTTTGGCAGAAAATTAAACTATTTGTTTAAAAATTAAACTATATATTTGAAAAATAGCCTACTTGGTGAAGTTTTTTGTTAACAATTAGTTTTTTAGGCTGAAGATGTAATTATTTCATGTATGGATGAGAACTTATCTTTTTTAGTTAAAAAGTTACCTTCCTTAGTAAAAAATTTAACTATTTTGGCAAAGAATTCAACTACTTGTTTAAAAATTAAACTATTTATTTAAAAAATTAACTATTTGGTATGAAATTACGTTTTTTTGTTGTAAATTAATTTTTAAACTAAACAGTGTAGCTGTTCCATTTTTGGTTGAAATCTTATCTTTTTTAGTCAAAGATTTTTGTTTGAAAATTAAACTATTTTGGTAGAAAATTCAACTGTTTGGTGTTGGTCTGAAAATTCAATTGTGTTGTAGAAAATTCATGTATTTTATTGAAAATTCATCTTTTTTTTAAAGTTCATCTTTTTGGGTGAGGATTGAAATATTTTCTTGAAAATTCCTGTTTTTGGTTGAATTCAACTGGTTAAAATTTCGTTCTTTTTTTGTTCAAAATTATATTGTAAACTGAAGTCGTGACTATTCCATTTTTGGTTCAATTCGTTCCTTCTGAAAAAAAATTGAACTCTTCTTTTAAAGTCTTCTTTGTGGTCAAAATTTGACTCACTATAGAACATAAGGAGAAAACGCAGAATAAACATAAATCTGTGTATAGCCAACGGCTTCTGTACATTACATTACCATATTTTGGGTCATTTTTGCATTTACAATCAAACGATTGAACTTTTATTCAAAAGAGGTGAATTTTCAACAAAATAGTTGAACTTTTCACTGAATAGTTAAATTTTCAAGTTAAAAAGACAAATTGTTTCAAAGACAGATGATTTTGCCAATATAAAAGATGAATTTTTAGTCCAAAAGGACTAATTTTCTACAAAGCAGATAAATTTTCGACCAAAAAAATGACTTTAACACAATATTTTAATTTTGAACAAAATAATTGAATTTTGAACAAAATAGATGAATTGTTAACCAAGTAGCTGAATTTTTAACCTACAAAAATGAATTTTCAACCAAAAAGTTAAATTTTTAACTAAAAAAGATTATTTAAAAAAAACAACAGAAAAGTTCAATTGTCAGCTTATGAAAGTACTCTTAAACAAGAGAAAACTGATTTGTAACCAGTTGAGATCAACGAAAAGGGTAAATTTTCAACCAAATAGTTAAATGCTTAACTAAATACTTGAATTTTCAACAAAATAATTGAACTTTACACGAAATAGTTGAATTTTGAACCAAATAGCTGAATTTTCACCTTCAAAGATGGATTTTCAACCAAATAGTTGAGTTTTCAACTAAAAATGATGAGTTTTCAACAAAAAATGAAATAGTTAAATTATCAGTTTAAAAAACTTCTTTTCAACCAAAAAAAAAGGAATTTTTAAATTGCATAGCAAATGTCGATGTTCATTGTTGGCTACTCATCGAATATTAACGAATTTCCAACGAGTTGAATTCAAATTTATTGAAAACTCATCATTATCAACAAAGAAGATTAATTTTCTATAAAAAAATCGAATTTTCAACAAATGAGTAATGTTCTTAAACTACAAAATCGATTTTTTTGTAAAACAGGTGACTTTTAAAATGAAAAAGAAGGACTTTCAACAAGAAAGTAAATTTCGAATCGAGGAAGATGAATTTTCAATCAAATAGATGAATTTTTAACTAAAGGAGATAAGTTTTAGCCAAACATGGAATAGTTAAATGTTCGGTTAAAAAATTACGTGTTCACAAAAAAAAAAAAACGAATATTCAACCTGTTAAATTAAACCAAAAAAGACTAACTTTCGATAAAATTTGAACAATTTCAAGAAAATAGTTGAATCTTCAACTATAATGGATGAATTTCAAACCAAATAATTCAATTATTTTCGGAATTCTTCAATATTCGGAGGTGATTGAGGAAAAAATTAATTAAGCACAAACACTTGAGGTTGTAGCGAATCCTTTCTTCAGGAGCTACGATGTGCGCGATACAAAGGTACGGAAACGAGAAAGACGCGAACCAAAAACACAGGCCCACACGCGATAGGAGCGCCATACGGCGCTTGTTGGTATTACAAAAGCCTAATATCTCCAACAATTATGTACCAAAATGAATGTATTGTCAACAAAATAATTCATTTTTTAACCAAATAGCTGAATTTTTAACCGACAGAGCTGAATTTTAAACTGAATTCTTGAAATCTTCTGAAAAAATGCAATAGTCAAATTATTATTGAAAAAACTATTTTCCAATGAAAAAAGAAATAATTTTGAATCATAGAATAGGGATTTCCAACCGAACAGTAATATTTTTAATTAAAAAATGACTTTAACAAAATAGTGGAATTTTGAACAAAATATTTAAAATTTGAACAAATTAGCTGAATTTTTGAACAAATAAATGAATTTTTAACAAAATAATGGATTTTTTTACCAAATGGCTGAATTTTTAACCAACAATGCAGAGTTTTAAACCAAATACTTAAATATTTAGAAAAAACTCAGTTTTCATTCAAAAATTGAATATTTGGATTATCAGTCAAAAGACTAATTTTCAAGAAAAAAAGGGTTCATTTTGAATCACGAAATACTAATTTTCAACCAAATAGTAGAATTTCAAATTAAAAAAAAAATGACTGTAACAAAATCGTGAAATTTTGAACAAAGTAATTAAACTTTGAACAAATTAATTGAATTTCTAACTGAATAGCTTAATTTTTAACCTACAAAGATGGATTTTCCACCAAATAGTTGAATTTTTTATTAAAAAAGATCAGTGTACAACAAAAAATGGAATAGTTAAATTATCAGTTCAAAGAAAGACTTTTAAAAAAAAAAATTTTTTTTTCAATTTCGTGGCAAATGTTGATATCCGTTTTTGGCTAACCAGCGTTTATTAGAGAATTTTTCACGAGTTGAATTTAAACTTACTGAAAATTTATCATTATCAGCAAAGCTGTAAAAAAAGGATTTTCAACAAGAAAGTAAATTTCGAATCAAAATAAGTGCATTTTCAACCAAATGGATGAATTTTTAACTAAAAAGGATAAGTTTTACCAAAAAAATGGAATAGTTAAATTATTAGTAGAAAAAACTACTTTTAAAGAAAAAAAGTTAATTTTCCATCGCGAAAGACGAATTTTCAACCAAATAGAAAATTTTCAACTGAAAATATAAGTTTTCAATCAAACATGAAATAGTTAAATTTTCAGTTTGAAAGATTACGTTATAACAAAAAAAAACGAATTTTCAACCAGTTAAATTGAAACAAAAATACTAATTTTTAGCAAAATAGTTGAATACTCAACCAAAAATATGAATTTTCTACTAAATTGTTAAATTTTCAAGCCAAAAAGAATAGATTTTCATAAAATAGTTGAATTATCTACTCGAAAATATAAATTTTGAACAAAAATATTCGCTTGCAACCAAATAGTTGAATTGCTGCCTCATAGAGGGAAGTTTGTAATGACCTGAACTTTCAAATATAATTTCTTGACATATTTTGATATAATTCGAACCCAGGAGCTCAAAAATAATATTTTCAAAAAATGTCTGTGTGTATGTGTGTATGTGTAACTTTTTTCTGTTCACCATATCTCGAAAAGTAAAAGAGCTACGATCATGAAATAGTTAAAAAATGGAATAGTTACAATTGAAGTTAAAAAATTAATTCTCAGCCAAAAGAAAACAAATTGTCAACATGATAGTTGAATTTTGTACCAAAGATAGGAATTTGCAACAAAAAGTTAATTCAACCAAATAATTGAATTTTCAACTGAAATGATGAATCTTGAAGAAAGGTAATAATTTTTCTACGAAGTAGTTCAGCTTGAAACCAAAAAGGTAATTTTTAAACTAAAAAATAAAAAAAAAACAGTTGAATTCAACGAAAAAAGACAAATCCCTAACGAAATAGTTGAATCCTCAACCAAAGCAGGTTCATTTTCAATCAAAGGTTGCATTTTTAACCAAAAGGGATGAATTTTAAATCAAGAAGATTAATTTTCTACCAAAAGAGACGAATTTTCCACCAAATAGTTGATTTTTTAACTAGCAAATATCAATATTCAATTATAAATATAACTTTTTAACAACGAATGGAATAGTTACATTTTCAGTTATAATAGTTAATTCTCAACCAACAAAGAGAAACGAATTGTCAACAAAACAAAAATAATTTTCAAGAGAAGGTTTCTACATTGAAGCAAATAGATGAATATGTAACAAAAAATATGACTTTTTAATCCGGAGAAGTAATTTACTGCCAAAAAATACAAATCTTCAACAGAAGGCATGAATTATGAACCAAGCAAATAAATTTTCAATTCTAAAAAACAACTTTTCAACAAAAAAGTTAATTTTTGGCCAACTAGTTAAATTTTCCACTAAGCTGATGAATATTAAAACTACAAGGACGAATTTGTTGAAAAACAGTTTATTTTCTATCCCAAAAAATATGAATTTGCAACAAAAAAATTAATTTACAACCAAAAAGTTGACTTTGCAACTAAAATTTTTAATCTTCAACACAAAAAATGATTTTTTGACGAAGCAGTTCAACTTTAAACCAAGTAGTTGATTTTTCAACCAAAAAATATTAATTCTCAACAAAATGTATAATATTCGATATTCCAACCAAAATTTTTTTTTATAAAGTTAATAATGTACGAACTGTCTTGTCCCGAAATTCGTGATGACTAGTCCAATATTTTTAATAAGTTTGGATATTCGTCCTGAATTTTCCGTTTCCAACTGCTTTAGTTTTTGAAAATCGAAATCAGAAATCCGTTAAAAAGTAGCGCATGAAGATCCTGAATGTGTAGAATTAATTTGGAGCCTTATGATTCTTTGTCATTTGAGGATTGTGAAAATTTTTTATTTTTCTCAACTTTGTGCAAATAATCAGAAAGCGATAATTTGATAATGGAAACAGACCAGGTCACTTTAACAATTTCTCAATATGGCCTACTTCTTGTTTCAATAGAGATGAGACTGTTATAAATCGCGTCGGTTGATTAAACTTTTCTATTTCTTATGTTTTCCATATTTGCAATTTTTTTTTTAAATTATTGTATACAGTCCTAACTGAGTTGATACAGTTTTATCAAGCGCTTATTTGTTTTTACTATTGAATTAGGAAAGAACATGACTAATCGAATTAGTAATTTTTTATTACTCTTTAGTGCCCCACTTTTCGCTAATTAAATCTGTGAAATTTTACTATTAATTACTCAAGTTTTAAACATTTTGAATCAGCGGGACAATAAAGTATCTTTCGCGTGGGAAAAAAGCTATGAGATCAAAATAAACTTCTTTCGACTCTCAAGTTCATCCTTATTCAAGGCAATTCATTTTTTACAAAGTTTGCTCAACAACTGCGAGTTTCTATGCAAAATTAGAAAAATGTACAACAACAAAAAAAATTTTTTAATCGAAAACAGAACTCTGCTGAAAAGTAGCACATGAAGACCTTCAAATGTATATGATTAATGTGAAGCCCGCTGATTCCTTATCATTTTAAGATAGTCTAGGTCTAGGTCTCGTTTAAAATTCCACGATCCGACCTTCTTGTTGTGTCAATAGAGTTAAGAATGTCATACCGTCGCGTTGTTTTATTAAACTTTTCTATTTTTCACGTTCTCCATTTTTATAAACTTTTTTAAAAATATATTGATTTGTTTCAAGCCATTAGTTGCTTTTCATTATTGAACTAGAAAATATCTCAACTAATTCAATTAGCAATTTTCTACTGATATTTAGTGGCTCACTTTTCGCTAATCGAATCTGTAAAATGTCACGGATAATTAGTTAAATTTTATTAATTTTAATTTAATTAGACTTAAAAGTAGGAGAAACCACCCTACATAGATAATGCTTAACAGTAGATAATCTTAATTAACTGAAAAACCGACCAAAAATGTTAATTACTTTTGTTAGTATAAAGTTTCGGCAAGGATACTACATTTTCTGACAAAGGTTCACTAAAATTTTATAATTACTTAAGGGCATGCTCTTCGGTGACCACGTGACCAAACCAGTCCATGGTTATGAAATTTTTTTTGGTGTTCACCATGTCCAAACGCAATGATATATCGCTCTCAAAATTTGGAATATAGGAAATGAGACAATAAATTGCGTTTGTATATTCAGTTTCATTAATAATTTTGAAAAAAATTATCCATGCAAACAATAATGTGTAAAATTTCATAACCGAGCTTGGTAATGTGATCTCTACTTTACCGACGTTGAAAGTTTCTTTTTTTCTCCGCTAGAAATTGCTAAAAATGCTCCAAAAATAATGACAGGTTACGTGTGTGCAGATACTAATTTTCTGACTTGCAACGAATGTGCAAATGTTATTTTTTATATTGATTTTTTTCAATGTTTAGATGATTAAGCCCAAAATTTGTGTCAGTTATCAACATACGTGAATCAGAAAATCTGAAATGCACCAAACCAAACATTACCTGAAAAAAACGCAACAACTCGAGTGGTAATATCCTATTTTATCAATTTATAAATCAAATTTCTTTGAAATTATAAACATATTGATGTATACGAACGTTCTTTAGTGCTTTTTATTTAATCGTTCAAATTCTAAACACGATATCTCAATCCGTGTGGACGTAGTGAGCACCAAAAAAAATGAAAATAATTTTACACATTTATTTTTTACATGTATAATTTTTTCCAAATTATTACTGAAACTAAATATACAAGCGCACTTTATTGTCTCATTTCCCAGATTCCAAATTTTGAGAGCGATATATCATTGCGTTTGGACATGGTGAACACCAAAAAAAATTTCATAACCAAGGACTGGTTTGGTCACGTGGTCACCGAAGAGCATGCCCTTAATGTGTGAAAACAAAAAATTAATATTTAACCTGAAAAAAAATTCACCTCTTCTCGATTCATACTTTTTAACCTAATAAAACATTTCTATGGCATGTTTTTACATTAGAATCAAAGCTTGAAGTTTAATGAACAATATTTATTAATGCAAAGGGTTTTTTCTCTAATATTTATAAATATTTAAGGACTTCTTATTGGACATTATATTTTCCAACAGTAGATCACGAACAGTATAGATAATCGAGAAATTACGAAAAATGACGCTGTCAAAATTGGCCAATTCGGGTGTTAAAAAATTAATTTATTGTGTTATGAACAAATGATTGTGAGAAAATATTTTTATGGGGATTGGCTGCAGGTCTCTTCACTTAATTCGCAATAAATCTGGACACGATTTTGCTGCGAAATGAACAAAAATGAACAAAAAGAACCAGTGAAATCTCACTGATTTCCAGTGAAATATGACTGGTTGAAACAGCCAGAAGTTTGTTACTGAAAATCAGTGAGAATTCACTGGTTCATTCAGTGGAGTTCCGGCACTGGTTTAATCAGTGAGTTTCTCTGGTTTTTCAGTACCAGTAGTCATCTAGTCGTACGCCTTGTCTGTCAGTTGTTATGTCCGTCAAGTCAGCACACCAAGAATTAAATATCCAACTTTTGTTTGATGGAATCATTTGGACGTCGTTAAGATGCGTTTTTAAGCCAATTTTTTTCGTTTGGACGGCAAAACTCAAAAAGATATTGAGTTTTCAAAATTCGAGTGCTCACTTCACGCTGCGGAACAAATGTTAACTTTTTTCAAAAATTTTTTTATCAATCGTTTGTATGTCGTTAGGATGCGTTTGGAAGCTCACTTTTGACGTTTAGACGATGAAATTATGTGAGTTACCGAATAAAAAAGTCATTAGCAGCATACTCGCGAGCGGCGCCTAATCAAGTGGTAGTGACCTTTTTGGTCAGCCGTGTCCTTAAATATAATATGATGTGTCACTGCAAAAACTGAGGTACCAATACTTTCCAAAAATTTTGAAATTTTTTGGATTATCTAAATTTCCGTACATTTTCAAAATTTCTAGGATGTTCAAAATTTCTAAAATGTTTAAAATTTCTGAAATCATCAAAATTATCAAAATTTCTGAATTTTACAAATTGTTCAATTTTTTAAAATTTCTAAAATTTTCTAAAATTTGTGAAACTTTCTAAAATTTGTGAAATTTTCTAACATTTGCGAAATTTTCTAAAATTTGTGGAAATTTGTAAAGTATTCAAAATTTTCAAACTTATCAAAATTTGTGAAACATTCCAAATTTATAAAATATTCAAAATTTCTAAAATTTCTAAAATGTTCCATACTTACAATATTGTCAACATTTCTAAAATTATAAAAACTTCTCAAATTTTCAAAATTTATAAATTTACCAAGATTTATCAAATGTTCAACATTTCTGAAAATTTTTAAATTTCTGATGGTTTCAATTTTTTTTTAATTTTCAAAGTTTCTAAATTTTTTTAAATTCTGACATTTTTATTATTTTTCAAATGCTATAAAACGCAAATTTTTGAAAGTTCTATTGTTTTAAAAAAATTTTATTATTCATATTTACCATATAAGCAGAAACCATGCTTGTGTTACAAGAAATGAATTTCGAAAATACAACATAAAATTGGTTCAAGAGACGCAGTCGAAATGAGATTTGTGATTATTTCGACTAATGTGTTTAATTTTATCTTCTTTACAGATCTTCATACACAATCGCTTTTATATTTGCTTCTGCACATACATGCCGTATTATATAATAATAATATAAAATTTGTAATAAAAACTAGTTCCACGGTGTCGCAATGATGAAAAAAAGTTCTGTACTGCCACCTTTTCAAACATTAATTAATATAATATCTATTATTTACATTGACAAAAAGAAATTCTCAAAATTTTTATTAATTTGTTTGTTGGAAAACTTAATTTTGAAAATAAAAAATGAAATTGGGCCAAGAAATTTTTAGATATTTCAGACATTTTGGAAATTTCAGAAATTCTGAAAAGTTTAGAAATTTTGAGACGATTCTATAATTTTATAAATGTTGACAATATTGTAAATTCGGAACATTTTAGAAATTTTCTGAAATTTTAGAAAATTTGGGAAACTTGAGAAAATGGAACATTTTGTAAAATTCAGAAATTTCGATAACTTTTATAATTTCAGAAATTTTGAACATCTTAGAAATTTTGAAAATTTTGAAAATATACGGAAATTTAGTTAGTCCTAAATTTTTTTAAATTTTTTGAAAGTTTCGGTACCACAGTTTTCGCCGTGACACATCATATTATATTTAAGGACATGGCTAACCAAAGAAGGACCACTTGAGAAGGCGCGGCTTTCGAGTATGGTGCTCATGGCTTTTTTATTCGATAACTCACACAATTTCATCGTCCAAACGTCAAAAGTGAGCTTCCAAACGCATCCTAACGACATCCAAACAATTGGTAAAACATTTTTAAACCAAATTAAAATTTGTTCCGCAGCTTGAAGTAAGCACTCGAATTTCGAAAACTCAATATCTTTTTGAGTTTTACCGTAAAAAAAAAAAAATTGGCTTCCAAATGCATCCTAACGACATCCAAACGATACCATTAAACAAAAGTTCGATATTTAATTTTTGGTGTGCTAACTTCACGGACATTCATCTGTTTAAGTATGACACTTATCATTCATCGCTATTGTGGAAACAGTTCTAAAATGATCTTCTAAAAACCGCACTTTACTCTCTCAACAATAAATGAAGGCCGGGCTGCGATATAATGGGATATAATATGTTGCGCCAAATATTTATAAAACAAACAAATGCCAAGACCTGACCGGCGACGCGCGCGTACCAGACGACTGTGGGTTCATGTCTTGCCTGTGTGGAGCGCTATATCACTGGTTCAATCTATCATTTGGAGTCACTGGTATATTTTGTAACGCTATTTTAGTTGAGACACTTACCGACTCATTCAATCATAGTGGGAAAATCACTGGTTCACCAGTGATAATTCGAAATACTGATTCAACCAGTTAGAATTTCACTGGTTCAGTTCGAGAGAGCATTTATAAACAAGAAACGTGGTAAAGAATATTTATTTAATATATATAGCTAACATGGTGGAGCAAAAGATTGTCCAATACATGAACTTAGCACAATTTGTTCCGCCAAATCAAATGGCACTATTAGTTTTTCCATATCTCAAATATTAAAACAAATTGTTTAAATGAAAATTTTTTAATCTATTTGAAAATGAAAGTTTTACACCACAGCGTGTAGTGGAATTTTGAAGACCTTTTAAGGTAATAAAATATGTTTCGAAAATAGTTGGGTGAAGTGTTGTGATATTGGATAGTATTTGATAGAAAAAATTGCTGTTATTTGGATAAGTTTTTATCGATTTTTTTCCAATTCAGTTTCAATGGGCTTTTTAAATGTCCTTTCCATTGACCATAAGGTTTTTTTAAAATAATAAATATTATACCTTCAAACATGATAGTCGAAAACAAAATTCACTTTTTTGGAAAAAGGTAAACTTTTATTTCAATTTTATCATCTCAGAAAATCTTAGGTGTTTCCCCTTACGAGCTTTGAGGTTAAAAAGTGGCATTTGTATTGTTTATTAATGAAAATAAGCAATGAGTGTTTTGAGACTATACCATTTAATTTTGACATTTTTAACTCTTTCAATAGCAACAGAAGAAATGTTCTCTGTCACAAATGAGAAAACGGTTTTAGGGGTGGGACAAGCCTACATACGGCCAGTCTTCTTTGATAAATAAATGTCTTCCATGGCATCACTTCCCCAAAGATAGAGTTGTCCCCGGGCATCGCTTCCCCCATTTGCATGATTGCATTGGGCATCCCTTTCACCATTTGCTTGGCTTATAAATGCATCTCTTCCACTTATTGCTGTTGAAGTTTCACATGGGCAGGTCTTCCCTGGGCATCGCGTCCCCAGTGAAAAAATATGTACATGGAAGATAAATTATTGACCTGAAAGCCTTCCCTGGGTAAATCTTCCCCGGGCATGCCTTTCCCGGGCATCACTATCTAGTGAAATATTAAGATCATAAGCCTGTAGCATCGACAAGCAAACCTCACTTGTGCCTGTCTTCACGAAAAAATATCAAGTCCATGACAATGTGAAATCAACAAGCATACCTTTCCCATTCATCACCTACCAAGTAAAATATTGAGACCCAGGCAACACAGTAAAAACTCTTGTATAAATTTTGTGGCACATAATTTCAAGATGGGGTTCCATCGTGCTCGGAGTTGAGGTACGAAACTATTTTCTATTGTTTTTGCCAAAAATCTGTAAAAGCAATTGACAGCATCTGCTGTTTCGTAGGCCAAATCCGAGCAAAACGATACCTTGTGTAGTGGTACCATTTACACGATAAAGACTAATTCGCGTTACAGAGAAATGGTACCCTGAAATTAGTATTATTTGTTTGCCAGTAAACTATCCACATCAATATACTATGGTATCGATAGGCAAGCCTTCCCCGAGGATCACTTCTCCAAAGCAGAATTAGGTCTATGACAATGTAGCACCGAAGGGCTAGCCATCCCCGTTCATCACTTCCTCAGTCAAATATAAATACCAAGATACTATGGTATCGATAGGCAAGTCTTTTTCGGAAATCACTTTGCGAAATAAGAATTAGGTCCATGGAAATGTAGCACCGATGGGTCAGTCTTCCCCGGTCATCACTTCCCCAGTAAAATATTAGGACCAAGAGACTGTGCCATCTACGGAAAAACGGGTGGCTTTCACCAAGTATTTAACATTCCATATAGCTGAAAGTGACTGTGATTACCGAAAGTGTAACTTCAGTGCTGTGCTCTGGAACAATCAAACATTTTCTCCTTTCAGTATGTCTTGCATCTTATATGTACTAAACTTTATTTTATGTACTTCTCTCGTTTACTCAGACGATTTGTTTCTCGTGGATTCCCCCAATTGTGCTTTCAGTGAAATTATGCTGATTCGCGCGTATAAATGACGCATATTTAGGGTACGGCTACAAATGTTGTGCATTTTATGTACACCATTTTGAACTCCTTCAGTGGATCAAATCTGATAACTTTTTAAGTTATTTTCAAGTAGGCAAAATTTGGACGACCCTTTCCACAACCTTTTTTTGGTGATAAAAATAAAGGAAATAGACGCATTTTTTGTGACCAAGTTTAAAAAATGCGCGGCTCGCAAGTTTGAGCGCACATAGGACACCTTTTTGTTGGATCTCGTGATACGCGTTTGGTCGTTGTGCTTCCCCCACATTTTTGCCGAGTCCTATCAAAATTAGAAGTCAAAGCAGCGACAACTGTCATTTGGTGATTGTGAATTCTCTTTTGTTGAAGTATCTACGGCTCTAATAAACACATTTTCATCACGTATCTCGTACTTCGCACTCGATTCTGTCCATAGTGTGAACTTTTTTACATTATGTTTAGCTCAATTATAACGTATTCACGCGCTATTTTTCAATAGAGTTCTGTTTCTCATTTTAACCTTTTTTCGGTTGAATATTCTTCATTTATTCTTATTTATTCTTCAATATTCTTCATTGCAATCATTTAGCAAACTTTTGTAATAATTTTTTCTCTCGAATAAGCAACCACTTGAATAAGTATGAACTTAAGTGTCCGAAGAAGGGTATTTTGATTATATAGCTTTTTCCGAATGCAGGAGATACTTTGAGGTCTCTTTAAATCAAAATTAGTAATATTTGACTAATAACTAGTCACATTGAACACATTTGATGAGCAAGCGGTGAGCCACCAAAGATCAATGGAAAATTACTAATTCTATTAGTTATGTTATTTCCTAATTCAATAGTGAAAAACAACTAATTGCTTAATAAAAATATATAAATTCACTTGAGACTGCATATAATAATTGAAAAAGAGGCTACTAAAATAAAGAACATGAAGAATAGAAAATTTGAATAAAACGTCGCGTTGGCATCTTTATGCGCTATTTTTCAACAGACTGCATTGCCTCTCTGAACTAAAATTGTTGAAACTTAACTAGTCTCTCGTGGAAGATTACAAATTCGATTTTTTTGAAAAAACGACGCGATAGGGTAGCATTTTTAACTCTGTGGAAACAATAAGAAGGTCATATTCAGAAATTGTGGACTACTTTCCAACAGAATTTTGTTTTTGATTTTCAAATTTTTTTACGTTTGTACATTTTTCTAGTTTTCTATAGAAAATTGCAATTATTCAAGGGAGCGTGGATATATGAAAAATATATCGCCTAAAAGGCTGTAAATAAATAATGGCTCGTCGTATAAGAAAATGTCAAAAAAGTAGTGTTCTTGTTTCGGTTAACCCTAGGAATACCGGCGGTTTCAAAGATCGGAAACCCCAGGAATACACTTCGGGTTTCATATAAAGAGGAACTCAAAGGGAGGCTTGTGGAATTGCCCACAAGCTATAATACCATTGATGAGTTAGAGTACGCCGCGGATTTTCTGCGAAGGACTCTGACTACATCGTATGAGAACAATTACCCTACAAACAGAATTAAGTTCTGGAAATTTATGGAATTTACGGAATTTACGGAATTCACGGAATTCATGGAATTAATGGAATTTTCGGAATTCATGGAATTAATGGAATTCAAGGAGTTCATGGAATTCACAGAATTACATAATTTCACGGAATTCACGGAATTCATAAAGTTCAGGGAATTCACAAAGTTGATGGAATTCACGAAATTCGTGAATTTTAAGGAATTCACGAAATTTATGGAATTTGCGGAATTCATGGAATTTGCGGAATTCACGGAATTATGGAATTAATGGAATTCGCGGAATTTATGGAATTCACGGATTTCACAGAATTAAATGGATTCACGGAATTCATGGAATTCACGGGATTCCTGGAATTCACAGAATTAAATGATTTCACGGATTTCGTGGCATTCGCGGACTTCATAAAATTTAAGGAATTCACAAAGCTTATGGAATTCACGGAATTCGCGGAATTCATGAAATTTAAGGAATTCACGAAATTTATGGAATTAACAAATTTCATGAAATTCGCGGAATTAATGGAATTCGCGGAATTCGAGGAATTCACGAAATTCATGGAATTCATGGAATACGCGGAATTCAAGGAATTCACGGAATTCATAGAATTCGTGGCCATGTCACGCTGAAAAAAAACAGTTCTCGTCAGATCACTGAAGTTAAGCAGCGTTGGGCGCGATTAGTACTTGGATGGGTGTCCATTCGAAAATACTGCGTGCTGTTGGCATATCATGGGTGTGGTGAGCCCACACTTGTAGTTATTTATAACTACGAGAAAACTATCCACCTAGAAACACTACCCGAATTGGGTAGTGTCACGCCTACCCTGAAAGGGAAATGGCTTAATGGTATATAAATGGAATGCAAGGAATTCACAGAATTGAATGATTTCACGGAATTCACGAAAATCATGGAATTCATGGAATTCGCGGAATTCATAGAATTCGCGGAATTAATGGAATTCAAGGAATTCACAGAATTGAATGCTTTCACGGAATTCATGGAATTCACGGAATTTATAGAATTCATGGAATTCGCGGAATTCATAGAATTCGCGGAATTAATGGAATGCAAGGAATTCACAGAATTGAATGATTTCACGGAATTCACGAAAATCATGGAATTCATGAAATTCGCGGAATTCAAGGAATTCACAGAATTGAATGATTTCACGAAATTCATGGAATTAATGGAATTTGCAGAATTCAAGGAATTGACGGAATTCATGGAATTCGCGGAATTCATAGAATTCGCGGAATTCATAGAATTCACGGAATTAATGGAATTCAAGGAATTCACAGAATTGAATGATTTCACGAAATTCATGGAATTAATGGAATTTGAAGAATTCAAGGAACTCACGGATTTAATAGAGTTCGCGGAATTCAAGGAATTCACAGAATTTAATGATTTTACGGAATTCATGGAATTCGCGGAATTCGTGGAATTCACGGGATTCACGGAATTTATTGAATTCGCAGAATGCAAGGAATTCACGGAATTAAATGATTTTACGAAATTCACGGAATTCATCAAATTTAAGGAATTCACGAAATGTATGGAATTCACG
>CAKNYM010032181.1:0-23229 GCA_932195095.1 Andricus curvator
GGAATCTAGACTAATGTATATTAATTACGAGGACCCTTTTTTGTACACGCTTCATCATACCCTAAAAACTATCCCATTTCTTTCGGGGACAGTTCAAATTAAAAACATTGGCATGTAGGTGTGTATAGAAAATAAAATATCCTACATCATGCTAATGTTTTTTTATTATCGAAGATTAAAACAATATAAGAAAAATCAGGAAATATCATTTTTCAGACCACTTTGCTGGAATTTTTTCTTTTTGATCAATTGTCTTCAAGTTGACTCAAATTGAAGGTCTTGGAATGTAGATTTGCATACAAAAAAATCGTACGTCATACTGATGTTTTTTTATTATAAAATTGAAAGTCTTGACATTTAGTCATGAATTGAAAAATAAACTTTGCTATGTCATATTGATGTTTCATTGGTATCAAATATTGATAAATGAGGAAGTTTCATTGTATAGACCACTATGCTGGAATCTTTTTATTTAATTCTATTAGCTAAAATTTAAGGTTTTGGCATGTATATGTCCATTAGAAATAAAGTTTACTGTTTTAGTCTGTTGTTTTTTGTTATGCTGGAAGATTTTGAAATGGCTTGATGAATGAAAAGAGTTAAATTATCAAAAAATGTAGAAAAAGGGTTTAGACTTGGAAATTATAACGAGAGAAGCACAAGGGGAAGGATTTCGTTTCCCTTTTAACAAGCAGCTGATGTTGTATGAGCATTTTTTAATAAATTTAATCTTCTAAAAGAGGATCATTAAAATAACCCTCTGAAATGTTTTCTAGAGAAATATCCAAACATGTATTGCTAATTTTGAAGAACGTAACCTTAGCTTCCAATTATTTTTTTGAAGATAGTTTCTAGTTTAATTCGACATACTTGTGGTGAGTAAAAACAGTTTTTTGCTGGTTTTCAGTAGAGTTCTAGACGCAGGATGAGTGGCTTTCATCACGTTCACGTTTTAGGAGCGCAGCGTGAAAAACCTCTTGCAGAAGAAAATCTAGAGACGGAAGTGTTTTTGGTATAGCTACTTTAGACGTTCTGTATACTAGAATTTTTGCTCTGAAAAGAATTGCATCTCTGAAATAGTAATGTGCACTCTGAAACCCATCTCCAGGACGTGCATGAGACAGGAATGGAAAAGAAAGATAACCGTCTTTTCTAGTCTTTTTACTCACATGTGGATATGATTTTATCATCTGCATTTACTGATGCATCTCCTAAAACTTAAATTCCCTTTTTTATATTAATATTCAATCAATATTTTATTTTAATATTTAATTTTTCCCCTAAGGATACTTTAATCTGAATAAAATTTCAAAATTAAACTTTAGGTTTGAATCATCTGTAATCTGAATGCCTAATTTTGCCTTTGATTTTTTAAAGTTTTTCAATAGGGCAGGGAGCAGAGTTCACCGTCAAAGATATAAGGTCAAAGGTCAGACATCAATTGTGAAAGATCAAAGTTGAAAGGTGACGGGTTAAACAGGCTGTCTACAATTTCTCGGGCACCAGATTCCCGAATTTCCCGGTAAATGCTAAATAATTCTTAGATATAATTGTTTGTATTTGGTATTAGCAAATAATTAATAAATAATTATTGAACAGTAGAAACAAGAAAACTATTTTCAATCTTTTATTATTTCAGCTCAATTAAAATTAATGAAAAAGTCACTTAGGAATAGAATAAAAAGCATTTATGATGGTTTTTTGTAATAACTCTTCAATAATTAACCAATAATCAATCGCTAACACCAAAGAAATAAAAAACTATATCTAAACTTCTTTCGAAATATACAAAAATCTACATTTTGTTTAAACATTTTTGAAATCATGAAAGGTCTTGAATTGTTTTTGAATCTTTTAAATATTTCTTAAACTTACTCAAATCTGTTCAAAAATTTGGTATCTTGCAAAATTGAGAAATTTGATTTTAAAATCTTTTATATTCCTTTTTTAAATTTTAGGAAATCATTTGAAATGTTTAGAATTTATTTTTTATAATAAAACTCTTTAAAAATTTTCTCATGAATCGTCAGGAACCTTTTTTATTCCCTTCAAATCTTTCGAAATTTTTAAAACGCTTCTAAATTTACCTTTCAAATCTTCATCAATCTACTTTTGAGAAATTTTTTTAATCATTAAAAATTTTTTATTATTCTTTAAAAACGATTTTTCAACAAAATAGTTGAATCTTCAACAAAAAAGATTATTTTTCAACCAGTTACACGACTGACAAGAAAAAAGACATTTTTACTAAAAGAATCTACAAAATAGTTTAGTTTTTTAACCCACAGATATGAATTTTTAACAAAAAAGATAATTCCAAAGAAAATATATGAATTTTCAACCAAATAGATCAATTTCCCAACAAAAAAGATGATTTTTTAATGACATAGTAAAAAATTCAACTAAATACATGAATTTTCAAGTAAAATGATGAATCTTCATCCAAGAGGAAATGAATATTTAACAAAGTAGTCCAACTTTTAACCATGTATTTGCATTTTTAACCAGACAGTTGAATTTTCAATCCGAAAATTTGAATTCTTAAAAACAAGAAAGCATTTTCATCCAAGCCATTGAGTTATCTACTAAAAAGATGAGTTTTTAACCGAGAACTTTAATTTTTTACCGAAAAAGATGAATGTTCATCAAAACATAGGAACTTTCAACTAAAAAAGATCTATTTTCAACCAAAAAAGATTATTAGTTACATTTTTAAACAAAAAATATTAAATTTTTACCAAAATAGACGAATATTCTACAAAATAGTTTAATTTTTTAACCTGAAAATATGAATTTTTAAAAGAAAGATAATTCTTAAACTAATAGATGAATTTACAACAGAATAGATTAATTTTCTACCGTTTTATGTCAAAAATGGAATACTTAGATTTTCAGTTAATAAAATGAATTTTGAAAAAAAAATAATAATCTTTAGAAAATTACAGTTCATTGCAACCAGAAATGATGAATTTTCCACAAGATGATGAATCCTCAACCAAAAAAATTCATTTTCAGCCGGCAAGTTGAAGTTTTTACCTATAGAAGAATTTTCAAACATCTTTTAAACTGACAACAATTATTCCTAATCTTTTGAAAAATCTTGAAAAATAAAAAAACTGCCTTAAAATCTTCCACATCATTTCGAAATTTTTATAAATCATATAAAATTTTTTGAAATTTTCTTTTAAAATTAATTTTTCAAAATTGAATATCATTTATAATTTTCCTAGGAATCTTACGACAAAATTTCTTGTTTGCTTAAAATTTTTCCAAATTGCATTATTTATTAAATTTGTTAGCATGTTTCTAAATTAGTAATTATTCTTGAATCTTTTGGAAACTTCTAAACCTTCTAAATATATTTTAAAATTATTTCAATTCTTTTTTTCAAATTTACAAAAATTTTCGCAAAAAAGTCTAAGACTTCTTATCCTATCATCTATCCTCTTCAATGACGGTATTCTTCCTACTATTTTTCGAAACCTCTGCATAATTAGAAAAATTGCTTAAAAATCTTTCAAGACTCTTTTCTGACAATGTTGCAAATCTTTTTTAATGTTTTGAAATATTCTAATAAAATTAGTTTTTCAAAAGTGAAAAAAATACATTTCTTTTTCAGAAATCCACTGATCCTCACCCCGCCCCCCTGTTACAGAACACAGTTTTTGGCTTGACGCCTTCTTTCTCAAAACAGAACTCCTCCTCTTAAACAGAACCAGTGAAATTGTCACTGGTTTAATCAGTATTTTGAATTATAACTGGTGAAACAGTGATTTTCCGATTTTTACTGCGTAAGCCAGTAAGTGACCTAACTAAAACAGCATTACTGAATATATGTACCAGTGATTCCAAATGATTGATTCAACCAGTGATAGAGCGCTCCACGCGGCAAAGACATGAACCTCTTATCGTCCGGTACGCGCGTGTCACCGGCCGGATTTTTGCATTTCTCGAGTGAAAGGAATTTTATTGTGTACTAGTGTTTATGTTAGAAATATTTATGGCCTGGCTGCAATAAGCAGGAGATATAATATATTTTATTTGAAAAAGGGTAGGGCCCTGGCCACTTGGGTTTGACTTTGAGCGACGCGACACGTTGACGTAATGACGGTCCTCCCCACACTTGGAGGAAATATATCATATTGCAGCTCGGCCCTCATTTATTTTTGAAAGTTCGGTTCTTAGAAGATAATTGTGCAAAGGTAAGCACAAAAGTGATGAAGGATAAGTATCATACCTAACCAGCTGAC
Organism: Andricus curvator; assembly: GCA_932195095.1. Classification (NCBI taxonomy): domain Eukaryota; kingdom Metazoa; phylum Arthropoda; class Insecta; order Hymenoptera; family Cynipidae; genus Andricus; species Andricus curvator. Next base: position 4,251 of record CAKNYM010032181.1, read on the forward strand.
GGATGACAATGCCTACGAACAGATTGCTACTGGTACTGGGTAACCAGTGAACCTCACTGATTAAAAGTGACGGAATTCTACTGAGTGAACCAGTGAAATCTCACTGACTGTCAGTGACACACTTCTGGCTGTTTCAACCAGTGAGACTTCACTGGTTTATTTTAAGAGAGAGATGCCAGACCTTAAGGGTCAGGGTTCAAAGGCCCCTATCAATTGCTGCTATTGTGTAGCACATCATTTTGAAGAAAGGGAGGAGGAATCTAACAAAATACATCAATACTGGAAGGTTGTCCTGGTTTCTCGCATGATATATAGAAGTAGAAGCTAGAAAGAAATATTATAGTAACAAGGCGGCGAGACACTGGGGTAGTTCATGAGTAATCGGAAAGAATAAGGAATGAGTTTGAAAATAAGTGGTTATAGGCGCGCGTGATCGAAAACATACTCTTAGGAAGCACGTCGACTCCCCACTTTGATATCGCAAATTTATTATTTTATAAACCCTCAAAGAACGTAGGCAGGTGCACCCATCTAGGGACTTAAGTGCGACTATGGGGCGCTCTTCGAGTTTATGAAAGCTCACTTCACTCTTATGTACATCGCAGACCTGAACTTTATTATTCACCTCGGCTCGTTTACTAGACAACTCGATAAAAACATGCTATACTTTAAGGGGATATATTGCCTCTTTTCCAACTACCAAGCAATAATACTATATCACTGGTTTCTATTTAATACCACAGGTTATACATTTACAATGTAAATTTCTGTCTGAGGCTATAAGGCATGCGAATCTCGAGATTATTGTTCCTTTCTGCTGTTAATTTGTGTTATTATAAACAAAATTTGCATGCGATTTTACGAGCATTATTATGCACGTTATGATTTATATGATTCGCGGCAGATCCAGGTTTGAACCCAGGCCAGGTGGATTTTTTTTCTAATTTTATAAACAACAGGAGGAAAGATTTAAGAACAAACTTACAATATTTGTATTATGTATTTAAATAAATTAAAACAGAGAACTTAAGGGTTTCTGGATTTTATTGATTTTTTTTTAATTCACCTTCAAAGACTTTAAAATTCACATTAAATTCTCATGAATTTCATTTAATTTTTTTTAAATTCCTTTTATTTCTTTTGAATTCACTCTGAATTTTATGAAATTTCCTTGAAATCCGCTGAAATCAAGTAATTGTTCTTGGGGTTTCAATTTATCCTGAAGACTTCTAAATTTATCTTTGAATTCTCTTCAGTTCTTCTAAATTTTTTCCAATGATATTCAGATTAATGGAATATTTCGGGTAATATTTTTTAAAAATTCATTTGAATTCATTTAGAATTTACCCAAAATTCTTAACAATTTAGTCTGAATTCTCCTTAATATTGTTAAATTCTTTGGAATTCTCTTGAATTTGATTGAATTCACTTGCATTTATCTTAATTCATTCGGTGCTACTCAATGGAGTGGATTTTCAACATTTTTATTTATTTTGTATATATAAATAAAATATAAAATATATAATTCTTTTTTCTCTTGAATCTTTCAATTTTTCTCAATTCACTCCAATGAAGTCAGATAATTTTTAAAAATATTTTTGAATTGTTTTCCATCCACATGAATTTTTATGACTGTAATCGAATTATTCTCATTCCACTAATTTAATTTTTTCTTTAAGTAAAATCCATTCTGTTAAACTTGCCATGAATTCTGTTCACCCCCACTTTACTCAATTCAAAGAAAATTTTTTGATTTTTAAAATTTTCTTGAATTATAATCTTTCAATTCTAATGTGCTCTATCAATGTCCCTTGATTTCCTTCAAAATATTCTGAATTCATTCTAATTTCATTGAAATCAGTGGAATATATTTTTATTTTTCCTCAAATCGATCGTTTGAATTAATTTCGAATTCACCCTGAATTCTCATTAATTTATCACCAATTCTTTTGAAAAAATTAAATTCTTGAGAATTTAATTTTAATTTCCTTGAAATTTTCTTGAATTCTCATAAATTCACGTCAATTTCGCTAAATTCAGCGGCATTTGAATGTTCGTAAATTCATTCGGTGCTGCTGAATGAAGTGGATTTACAACATTTTTTTGTATTTTTTTTTGTATGTATTGAATATAAAATACAAAAAATATAATTCTTTTTCCTCTTGAATCCTTCAAATTTTCTCAATGTACTCCAATGAAGACAGATAATTTTTAAAAATATTTTTGAATTGTTTTCCATTCACATGAATTTTTATGACTTTGATCGAATTATTCTCATTTCACTAATTTGATTTTTTCTTTAATTAAAATCCATTCTGTTTAACTTACCATGAATTCTGTTCACTCCCACTTCACTCAATTCAAAGGAAATTTTTTGATTTTTTTAATTTTCTCGAATTATAATCTCTCAATTCTAATGAGTTCTATCAATGTCCCTTGATATCCTTGGAATTATTCTGAATTCATTCCAATTTCATTGAAATCAGTGGAATATTTTTTTATTTTTTTATTTTTTCTCAAATCGATCGTTTGAATTCATTTCGAGTTCACCCTGAATTCTCATTAATTTATCACTAATTCCTTTGAAAAAATTAAATTCCTGAGAATTTAATTTTAATTTCCTTGAAATTTTCTTGAATTCTCATAAATTCACGTCCATTTCGCTAAATTCAGCGGTATTTGAATTTTCGTAAATTCATTCGGTGCTGCTCAATGAAGTGGATTTACAACATTTAAAAAAAAATTTTTTTATATGAATAGAATATAAAATACAAAAAATATAATTCTTTTTCCTCTTGAATATTTCAAATTTTCTCAATTTACTCCAATGAAGTCAGATAATTTTTAAAAATATTTTTGAATTGTTTTCCATTCACATGAATTTTTATGACTTTGATCGAAATATTCTCATTTCACTAATTTAATTTTTTCTTTAATTAAAATCCATTCTGTTTAACTTTCCATGAATTCTGTTCACTCCCACTTTATTCAATTCAAAGGAAATTTTTTGATATTAAAAATTTTCTTGAAAAATCTTTCAAATTCTAATGAGTTCTATCCATGTCCCTTGATTTCCTTTAAATTATCCTGAATTCATTCCAATTTTACTGAAACCAGTGGAATATTTTTTTATTTTCTTATTTTTTCTCAAATCGATCGTTTGAATTTATTTCGAATTCACCCTGCATTCTCATTAATTTATCACTAATTCTTAAAAAAAATGGAAATTCTTTAGAATTTAATTTTAATTTTAATTTCTTTAAAATTTCCTTGAATTATCATACATTCACGTGAATTTCACTAAAATCAGTGGCACATTCTGGATAATGAAAATTTAAAAAAATTAACCTTAAGGTTTTATGAATTTTATCGGTTTATCTTCATTTCCCTTGAATTTCTCTGAATCCTCTCGAATTCGATTGAATTCATTGTTTATTTTTGGAATTATTCATGCATATTAGTCGAGAATTATGTGAGGGAGGTAAGCAACAATATGAGAAAAGGGAAAAAGGAAAAAAAAGAGAGTAAGGGAGTAAGGGAGGAATATTATAGGAGGGGGAGATTTGAACGACCTGATTAACCCCTTATTAGGCTGCAGCAGCCCTGCCAGTGCAATAAAAAGTTACTTATGTTTCGAAATGTGGTCAAAAATTGTCTCAGTTTTCGTTCCAATCTTAGACAAACCAAAACTTAAAATTTGGTTTATTTTCCTGAGAAAACAAAGTATTTTCAGAGAGGAATGGATGTGTAAAAAAAAGCTGTAGCATAAAAAGAAGTTGAATCTCGCCAGTCACGTCCCAACGCTCGTGAACCGGAGGATGTTCATGCCTGACCGTCCGTTTGTCGTATTTTTTCCCGGAAGGGGAAGTAGTACAGTGAGGGGAAGTGAGGAAGAGGTAACGCAGAGGAAGAGAGGGAAAGCAGAGGATGTGAAGGAGAAGTAGAGGAAGTAGGGAAAGCGAAGGGGGGTCCAATGAGGGGAAGTAGAGGGAGTAAAGGAATAGGAAGCAGAGGAATTGAGGGGAGGCGAAATAGGGAAAGGGGAGTCATGGGAGGAGAAATAAGGGCAGGGAGGAGAGAGAAGGGGAAGCAGAGGAGGCAAATAAATGGAAAGAGAGGGTAGAATGACGCGCGAGGGGGAAGTAAGTGAAAAAGGGGCGTAGGGGCCCTGCAAATGCAATAAAAAGTAGCGTTTTTTTAAATTTTGAAATCTGGTCACAAATTGTCTCAGTGTTCATTCCAATCTGAGACGACCCCAAACTCACGATTTGGTTTGTCTTCTTGAGCAAAGACAGTATTTTCAGAGCAGAATCGATTTGTAAAAGAAAAAAAAAGATGTAGCATAAAAAGAAGCTGCGGCTCGTCAGTCACGTCCCAACGCTCGTGAACCGCAGGATGTTCATGCCTGACCGTCCGTTTGTCGTATTTTTTCCCGGAAAGGGAAGTAGCGCAGTGAGAGGAAGGGAGGAAGAGGTAACGTAGAGGAAGAGAGGGAAAGGAGAGGATGTGAGGGAGAAGTAGAGGAAGTAGGGAAAGTGAAGGGGAGGTCGAATGAGGGGAAGTAGAGGGAGTGAAGGGATAGGAAGCAGAGGAATTGAGGGGAGGTGAAATAGGGAACGGGGAGTCACGGAAGGAGAAATAAGGGCAGGGTGGAGAGAGGAGGGGAAGTAGAGGAGGGGAAGCAGAGGAGGCAAATAAATGGAAAGAGAGGGTAGAATGACGCGAGAGGGGGAAATAAGTGAAAAAGAGGGCCTGCAAATGTAGTAGCGTTTTTTTTTTTATTTCGAAATCTGGTCACAAATTGTCTCAGTGTTCATTCCAATCTGAGACGACCCCAAACTCACGATTTGGTTTGTCTTCTTGAGGAAAGACAGTATTTTCAGAGCCGAATCGATTTGTAAAATAAAAAAAAAGATGTAGTATAAAAGGAAGCTGCGGCTCGTCAGTCACGTCGCAACGCTCGTGAATCCGCAGGATCTGTTCGTGCCTGACCCTCGACAGAATCCGCGTGCCACAACGACGAGGTGGGTTTGTCTTTCGCAGGTCGTAAACGGTGAAAACTTTCAAATTACCAGTCGAGTTTCTCGAATCCCCAACTCTCTTGCAACCCCTTTTCCCACCCTCTCATCATGCTACTCGTATACGCGGCACGTGTAGCGATGAGTTTCCACGTACGTTTCTAGGTAAGAGGACTTTTCCCTTCTGCCAATCGGCGCGACCGTAAAACCGAGTTTCTTCGAGCGTCCGTCGAAGAACTTTAAAGACGGCTGCTTCATAGCAGCTTTATTAACAGAGCCTTTCCAAGTTGCCTAACGAGCATCTTTGCAGTTCGCAGTATAATTAATGTGCCTTTTGAGGGGATTTTAACCGCATTTTGCGGTTTCAGAAATTGCGGATATAAAGCTGATTAAATGTTGGATGCCTTTGCGGAATTTTACTTGACAGAAATCAAAACTATTCATAGCTACAAATATTTCAAGATATTGGGGGGTAACAGCTTGCTGGAGTTATATTCAAATAGATATGGGTGGTTGAATGTTCAGGGTGTCATCAGACTCATCAGAAATGATGAGTTTTCTACTATAAGAAATTAATTTTCGACCAAGGAAGATAACATTTTTAAAAAATTGAAGAATTTTTCACTAAGTTGTTGAACCTTCAAGCCAGAAAGATGAATTCTCAAGCAAATGGTCGAATTATCAAATAAAAAATATTAAACTTCCAAGAAAAATAGTTGCGTTTCCAATCAATAAATTGAATTTTTTAGCATACAGTTGAATTTAAAAAAAAGGTGAATTATAAATAAGAAAGGAGGAAATTTCTGATAAAACAGACAAAAGAGTTGATTTTTAAACCAAAATGTTGAATTTTTAACGTACAAAGATAAAATCTGAATCATAAAGACGAATTTTCAACCAAGAATATTCAAGATTTTAGCCAAGATAAAAAAAAATATTTCATCAAAACAGACCAAAAAGACGAGTGGAATTTTCAACCCTGAAGTTGAATTATTCAACCAAAAACAAAAGAATTTTTAATAATTAAAGATTTTTTAGTCAAGAAAAAAAGTTCAACAAAATAGATTAATTTTCAATCAAAGAGTTAAATTCTCAACTAAAATGATAAATCTGCAACCAAAAAATGAATTTTTAACAAATTAGTTCCATTTTAAAGAACAAAGACAAATTTTTAATCAAAAATACGAATATCTACATAACATAAGAATTTTCAACGCTAAATTAATAATGCTTTATCAAAAAGACGAATTTTTACCCAAATAGTTTAAGTTTTAACAAAAGAGATGCATTTTAAACTAAAATGATGAATCTTCAACTCCCAGAAAATGAATTTTTAATAAAATAGTTCAACTTTTAACCCAGAAGTGGGATTTTCCAACCAAAAAGAGCAATTTTCAACAAATGAAGATTTTTCAGTCAAGAATAAAATACATCCAAATTGTTGAAATTTCGAGCCAAAAGACGAATTTCCTGTAAAACAGTTGAATTTACGACCCGAAAGTATGAATTTTAAATCCAACAGTTGCATTTGAACAAAGAAGGAGAAAATTTAAACCATGAAGATTAGCTTTTTATGAAAAAAAAAATTTTTTCAACTAAAAAAGATAAGACTTCAACTAAAACTGTGAAATTTACATTTTTAGTTGAAAATTTTTATTTACAAAAAAATTTGAGCAAAATACTTCAATTTTCAACCAAATAGATGACTTGCAACCAAAAAAAAAACATTTTTAGTCTGAATTTTCAATTGAAAAAAATTAATTTAAAAAAAATGAAACATTTACAATTAAAGTCAAAAATATTAATCTCCAGTGGAAAAAATAACGATTTTTCAACAATAAAATGAATTTTAAACTAAAATAATGAATCTTCAAGAAAAAAATGGATTTTTCTACAAAGTTGTTTGATCTTCAACTAAGTAATTGAATTTTCATCCAAAAAATATAAATACTGAGCGAATAATACAATAGCACATATTTTAACCAAAAGATATTTCAATTTTAAACGAATTTAATCACACAAAAAAACGAATTTCCAAACAACATCGTTGAATCCTCAACCATAGCAACACAACACTTGCATTTTTAACAAAAAAAAAGAGATTCCTACCAAGAGAGATGAATTTAAACCGAGACGACGAAATGTCAGCAAAAAAGTTATTTCACTACAAAAATAAGTGAATTTTCAACCAAATAAGCGTAAGTTTAAAAAAAAACAGATTTTCCTACCAAAAATTATAACTTTTTAACACAATTTTGAAATTTGCAATAAAATTTAAAATGTGTAATTAAAAATATAATCCTCAGGATGAAGCCACTGAAAAAAAACAGAAAAGGAAACTGAATTACAAGGAAAATAAATCACAAAGGAAAATAAATCACAAAGGAAAATATTATATTAGAGTGACGACAAACTTCATTTTCAAAATTCTGCAACTTTTTCCTGACTAATTTTATATTTTTTCTGCCCATGAATATTCAAAGACCAGAATTTTAATCTTGTCACATTTCTAACACACAATCTTTTATAAACCGAATGAAAGAATTGAAAATTGAAATTTGAAAATTACAAATGTATTATCGTTGACAGTTATTTAAATTGCCTTTTATAGAAATTCCCTAACTTGTCCAAGATTTTTTTTAAATCCGTAACTTATCTTTGACTTTCTCTACGTAATCATATTCCCTAACTTTTTCCTGATTTCCAGGTTTTCCCTGACATACGGACACAATGTCCTGAAAAACAAAAACGCGAAAGAGAGAAGAAGGAGAAGGAAAAGCGTACGAAGCCGATAAGCGTGCGCTGGGGCACTCTCATGCGCTGTGAAGGAGAGAAGAAAAGAAAAGGAAAATAGAAAAGACAAATAACGAGCAGGAGAATCTTATGAGCTGTGAAAGAAAGAAGGAGGGGAAAAAGTGTACGAAGAAGAAAAGCGTGCGCTAGAGGTACCCTTATGCGCTGCGAAAGAAAGCAGAAAAGGAAAGAAAAGTAGAGAAGACAAAAAGGAGAAGGACTATCTTATGCGCTGCGAAAGAGGGAAGAAGGAGACGAAAAAGCGTACGAAGGAGACAAGCGTGCGCTAAAGGCACTGCGAAAGAAGAGGAGAAAAGGAAAATAGAGAAGACAAATAAGGAGAAGGAGAATCTTATGAGCTGTGAAAGAAAGGAGGCGAAAAAGTGTACGAAGAAGAAAAGCGTGCGCTAGAGGCACTCTTATGCGCTGCGAAAGAGAGCAGAAAAGAAAAGAAAAATAGAGAAGACAAATAAGGAGAAAGTCTATCTTATGCGCTGCGGAAGAGAGAAGAAGGAGACGAAAAAGCGTACGAAGGAGACAAGCGTACGCCAAGGGCACTCTTATGCGCTGCGAAGGAAGAAAAGAAAAGGAAAATAGAGAAGAAAAAAATAAGGAGAGGAGAATCTCATACGCTGCGAAAGAAATAAGAAGGAGACGATGAACCGTACGATGGAGTTAAGCGTGCGCTAGAGACACCATTATACGATGCGAAAGAGAAAATAAAAAAAGAAGAGAGAAGAAAAATAAGGAGAAAAAAGAAGGGTACGATAGATACAAACATCTTATGCACTGCGCAAAAGAGAAAATGAAGCAGCGTACAAAAATGAGAAATTCCGAGCAATCGTAAAACTTTTTCGAAAATTTTGAACTTATTACCAAATTTGAGCATATTCCAGATATAATAAAAAAAGCTGGAATGTACTATGGCCGCGCAACTTCCACATGAAATAATTTTGACGTGAACTGGCTTGAGAACCGCAAGGTAAACGGCCACAGGTAGATGAAAATGCTGTGGTGAAAAGTTACACGATCGCAACCCTGGTCATGCACTACAAGTGGAGCCATTTATTTTCCTCGACATGGTAGAAAATGCAACTCACAGAAAAATAATCTTTTGATCAGAATTGAAAGCTAGCGTGAACGATGAAAGAAAACTCAATTTAACGGATTATTATTGTTGAAGAGTAGATCAAAAGTCACCAGAGAACAACCTGCCTTACACACGCAACCCTTCAATTAGTATTTTGCGGAAGTTTGAAGCTTTGCAATTAGTAAAGCTATTACCGTACCTAGACTCACTGCTAGAATAATGAGTAAGGCTTTGGAGCTTGGATACACTTAGGATAAACATGCCCAAATACGAGTTCGCGAGGCTTTGAATGTTGTCCATGGCTTGAGATCTAAAGTGCACTATAGAGTATGATAGAACTTAGCTGAGGATTTTGCTCAAGTGGTGTGATTTTCAAATGCTAATTACAATTAGGTGGATTCCATACCGGACCTTAGTGGGGCAGAATCGTCCAAACACGGCCAAGAGTCCTATTTATTAAGTTTTCCATATAAACTTAAAGTTCCTTAAATTACTAGGTCTGTCCGGAAAGTATCCGACTTTGTGCTCTAACTTTGTACCTAGTTGTGATATTGTCAAAAAAGGGGATTAACCATTTAGGGGGATCTGTGACGCCTCCTACTATGTGACACGATACTGAGGATCTTTAGTTGACTAGTTTACGCAGTACACTAGTTGCAAAATTTCTTATACGGCTACTGACGGAAGACTGAAAGAATCATCGATTGGAAGTAGTCCAGGATAATTTGTACTCTCTCAGAAATAACCAGAAAATGTTCAAAAAGGTCATGACTGTTGATCAGCCATGGATTTATGGCTACACGGAGAAATGGATGGTCAAAGATAGAGGGTAAAAATTTAGAGAGTCATTCCGTTCTTCTAGATGGTCTAAGGAGCCTTTCAGAATTTTTTCGACATAGTCAGAGAGACTCTCATTTTATGGCCAGTCTGAGTGTTGTAAGAAGCTCAGACTCACTATCAGGGATAAGCGAAGTATCCTTTCGGGATGATCAATACTGGAATGAGTAGGAAAAGGACAACAAATATAGAAAATGTAGGATAATCAAATCGACACCCTAAGATGGCCAGGTCGACTATCTGATATGACCAAATCGACCCTCTATGATGAGCGATTCGACCCTTTATAATGATCAATTCCTTCCTCTGTGATGATCGGTTCGAGTCTCTATGATGCTTGAGTAGACCATCCGAGATGACCAAGTCGACCCTCTGAGATGATCGATTTGAACCTCTTGTTTTAACCTTCTAGAGATAGTCGCTTTAGCCAGCTTCAAGGGCTGTCCTATAGTTGACCCTGCAATATAGTCTATCTGCACATATAGATGGCCAAAACGACCTTCCATTTTTCTCCGGGATGGCTCTGAGACAAAGGCCCAATCTTCGCAGTGGAAGACACCTGGATCCCTGAGAGCGGAGAAAGTGCACCAGAGTCGGAGCCACATCAAGGCAATGCTCAATGTTTTCCTCGACCAGGAAGGTGTTGTGCACCATAAATACGCTTCTAAAAGATCAGACGGTAAAAAAATAGTATAACCAAGAATTTATGAAGCTATTACGTGAAGCTACTACGTGACGCAGTAAGAGGAAACGTCCTGATTTATGGAAAAGTGGCGACTGTGTCCTTCACCACGACAAAGTACCTGCCCAATCATCGCAGCTTATTCAACAATTTCTGGTGAAACACCAGAATTTTTTTGTTTAAAAACATTATGAATAGCCAAAAAGGAGCTATTGGAACTAATTGTAATCTCAAATTTTGTATTCTCCAATGTTTTTTACACTGAAACCAAAGAGTTTCAGTTAAATAGATTGAAACCGAGTCGAGCATATAGCCTTCAGTGAACTAGCGTAATTCGTGTGTTAGAGACCCAGAAAGTGTCCGAAATAAAAAAGTGCAATAATTTGTTAAAAAGTTGTTTAAAGCGAAATTTTCAGCAATCTATATTTTTTCCACTAAACAAATGAGTAGCCAAAGTTGTGAGAAAATCGATGGTGTAAAGGTCTGGTTTGTGTAAATCCGGCGTGAAATCCATCATGGGCAAAACTATTAAATTTTATTTAGTAAGTAAGTATACCATTAAGACATTTCCCTTTCAGGGTAGGCGTGACACTACCCGATTCGGGTAGTGTTTCTAGGTGGATAGTTTCTTGTAGTAAAGAACCACTACAAGTGTGGGCTCACCACGCCCACGATGTGCCAACAGCACTCAGTATTCTCGAATGGTTACCCATCCAAGTACTAACCGCGCCCAATGCTGCTTAACTTCAGTGATCTGACGAGAACTGGTTTTTTCAGCGTGGTATGGCCGTTATTTGATCAATTTAAATTTAAATTTACATGATTGGGAATTTAATGGGTATTTTTTTACTTTTAAAAAGAATCAGCGTAGAAATTCTATGCAATTTTAGTGTAATTATAGTTCCCCACAAATTTCATCAAACTTTTTTTGTGAAAAAAGAACAAAATGCTAACATTTGCATTTTGAAGAGATACAACTTACAAAGGATTGGATTTTGCATTATATTTATGTCAACTTGTCAAGCTTGCAACTATGAATATGGAAAAATCTGAACGTTTGGAATTTAACGGCTTGGTGCGTTCGAGGCTATGATTCGAAGTTACGGAACGAATGGCCGAATTCTATTAATACCGAAATTTTAGTATGAATAGTTAGAATTTTGAGGTAAAAGTAGACACTGTTTAATTAAGTGTCAAAATTACATTAAATGTACCTTTAACGAGCTTTCAACATTTCAAAGTTTCAAAGACCGTACAATAATATAGTATTAAAAAATAATGCAAATTGTGCTGTACTTCATAGTTTTTAAATAAAGAAATTAATTTTATTATAAAACTATTGAATTGAAAATATTTATGGAAATAGGATCTTTAGATATTATGAACCTTTTACTTATTAATTAAACATTAATATCTAATGAATTGCCCATGTTTTTAATTTTGTATTTCAATTGTTAATCTGTGTTTAAAACTGGACCCTTGTGGATCTTTCACGTAAATAGAAGAATAATGGGGAAATACATAATTTTAAATGAAACTTAATGTAGGCACCATATTCCTAAGATTGCAAGTTAATAAAATATTTGATTTTTCAACAAAAAAAGATAAATTTTCAACAAAAGAGTTGAGTTTTCAATCTAAAAAGTTGAATTTTTTACAAAACATTTGAATGTTAAACAAAAGCAAAATGTTCATACAAATTTTGAATTTTCAACCAAAAAGATTACTTTTCTAGGAGACAATTAAATTTTTTACCTAGAAACATGAATTTTCAACAAAAAAGTTCATGTTTAACAAAATGGTTGGTGTTTGTATACAAGTGTTGAACCTTCAAGCCAAAATGACGATTTTTCTGCGAAACAGTTGAATTTTCAACAAAACGATTAATTTTTAACCAAAGAGTTGAATTTTTAACCAGATTTAGATTTTCAAGCAAATAGTTAAATTTTCTAGAAAACTGTAGAACTTTTAAGCCAAAAAGTCGAATTTTCTACAAAACGGGTAAATTTTCAACAAAAAAGTAAATTTTTAACTAAATAGTTTAATTTTCTACCAAAATAGCTGACTAATCAACTAAAAAGATTAATTCATAATTAAAAATAGAATAGTTAAAATTTCAGTTGAAACATTAATTTTTTACAAATAAAAAGAAATTTCTATTGAAGAGATGAATCTTCAACCAAAAAATGAGTTTTTAAAAAAGTAGTACATTCGTCAATCAATTTTCGACTAAATAGATAAAATAGAAAATAGTTACAATTGAAAATAGAATAGATAAAAAAGAAATAAAATCAACCAAAAAGATCACTTTGTAACTAAGAACACATTTTTAGTCAGGAAAGAAAGACAATTTCACCCAAACTTTGATGTTTATAAGCTAAAAAGGCGCATTTCACATCCAAATTTTCTTACAAACATTTTTAACCCGAAAATACAAATTTCTAACAAAAAGGGCAATTTTCAATAAAATAGGTAAATTTTCAATCAAAAGATGAATTTTCAATCCAAAAGGACAAATATACAACAAAACAGTTGAATTTTTTACAAAAAAAGATGAATTCTTAACGGACAGTGTACCTAATAGTTGATATTTCAACCAAAAAGATTTTAATTTTATATAAAAAAACAGTTGAATTCAACAAAAAAAAAAATCATCGAAATACTTGAAATCTCCACCAAAACACATGCATTTTCAAACGAACAACTTTATTTTTAACCAAAAAAGATTAAATTTTTGCCACGAGATGAATTTTCAAACCCAAAAGAGGAATTTTCAACAAAAGAGTTATCTTTCGACCCAAAAATATGAATTTTCAACAAAAAAGTTCACTCCCAACCAAATAGTTAAATTTTATACAAAAATAGTTGCATTTTCAAACCGATAAGATGAGTTTTTAACAAAAAAGTTGAATTTTCAGCCGAAAATGATGACTTTGTAACAAAATTGTTTAATTGTTCTCGACAAAAAAAAAAAAAAATAGTAAACTTTTCAATAAAAAAGAGTTAACTTCCAACAAAAAATAGTTGCACTTTCTTATTGTGTTCTATTAATTCAGTTCACATGTGAGCGAAAAAAAGAGAAAAAGGGAAAAGGTGAAAAAGTGTGAAGTCTGTAATTCAAAGTTGATGCAAGAGTATAAAAGATTTCTTGACTCAGGACGAATCGATTGACCTACAATATTAGTACATTTGATTAAACAGGAAGGAAGTTATGGTGATTTATATTATTTTAAAAATGAATTTGTATCGTAAAACTTTTCTCATTTACATAATTCTAAATTGATGCAAGAAAGAAAATGGTTCCCTGATTTGAGACCTATGGATTAACCTATGATATGAATACATTTTGTTGAAGAGTAAGGAAGTTATGATCAATTATACATACATACATAGATTAGCAGTTCGAACTCGAAAGTTCATTGCCTCACTACCCGATTCGGGTATTGTTTCTAGGTGGATATTTACTACCAATGTGGGCCCACCACACCCACGACGGGCCAACAGCACGCAGGTATTCCTGAACGGTTACCCATCCAAGTACTAACCGCGCCCAACAATGCTTAACTTCAGTGATCTTACGAGAACTGGTGTTTTCAGCGTGGTATCAATCAGTATGATTAATTATAATATTTAAAAAACCGGTCTTTTCTAGTTAAACTTTTTTCATTAACATAATTGAAAATTGATGCAAGAACGTGGAAAATCCCTCAATTTGAGATGAATCGATTGACCTATAATATGAATAAATTGTATTGAAAAGTACGGAAGTTATGATCATTTATAGTACCTCCACCTTAATCTATCTTGGAAGAAAAACAAGCTTCATCTAAACTTTGCCTAAACCAAACCAGTTGACATTCCTCATCAATCTCATGTATACTCTACATTGTTGTGGTTGAGAAAACCAATGTGTAATGGACGAATGAAGGAAGAAGTGACACCATAGAAGGAGAGGAAGGTAGAAAGATGTAAGAGTGAGGGAGATGGAAGGTGTTAGTTACAAATGAGGGGTATCGTGGAGACAAGAGCATTGTCCTAAAACACCCCGTATACATGTAACACTGTAACAGGGTAGTGTCGCTATAATATACTCCTAGGAACTACCACCTTGGCTACACCTACTGGATGCACGTTACCTTCTATTATACCTACGTACCTATAGCACGCGTTGCTGCGAAACAACGAAGTAAATGAAGACACATTGCTTTCATTATGAGAACCCAGAACAGTGACTCTCTCCCTCTTTATCCCTCTCCCTCTTCATACCTCTCCGTCTCTATCACTTCCCCTCTATCCCTCTACACCTCTATCCCTCTTCCCCTCTATCACTCTTCCACTATCCTATTCTCTCTACTTTCTCCCTACCTCGAAACCTTCTCATATACTCTGTGTACGTATATGTAAGTACCGAGCTGAACCAGCGATCCACGTCGGTGGAGATGGGTAGCTATCGCCCGTCAAATTTATAAAGCGAGAGCTTCTAGATGTGCTAGGAGCGATTTATTAAGGCGTAAAAAGAGAGTTTGCAAAAAAAAGGGGAAGAAGAGCCCCCGGTCGGGCGAGCATTTATCTTATTCAAATAGAAAGGATGGCTGAAAACGAGAGTGCGAAGGAGAGAAAAATAGAGAGAGGGATGAAAGATGTGAGAGGAAAGGAGAGAGAATGAGGAGGACTTAACCAGTTTCCTTTCGTCTCGTCTTTCAGTCTTCGTTGACTCGCCCTGGGACTAGATCTCGACTTTTTCAGCGTAATTAGTGGACGGATAATTTATTTAACAACGTCAACTACGAGGATGGAACTTTTATTGTTTCTGGGAGCAAATAGGAGGAGATATTGCGAGGAAGGTAGAAACAAGAAATCTAGGTTCCATTGGGTGGATGTATAGCGTATACCAGTGTGGCAAGTTGTCCGGTGATTGCTAGGGATGAGGATAAACTTTTGAAACTACACTGAGATGGTGTTTCTCCTGCTCAGTGTCTCGGTATCCTGAAATACAAGGAGGATGAGAAATTGAAGAGGGATAAGAAACATTTTGAAATTAAGGATGTCGACCTTTAGACTCAAATCCAAAATTGCAGCAATTTTTGTAATTTAACCCATTCTGAATATTAAAATTTGGATTTGGGACTCAAACCGGTGACTCCCAATACCTCTGAGTATCAACTTTCGTTGAAATGGGGCTGACAGAAGAATGTATGCTTCAAAGGATTAAATAAAGAGACTTATTAATTTCAAATCTTAATTAATTTCAAATCAAATCAAATAAATTCAAATCTTTTAGAGAACAATAAAATTTTTTGTATTAGGATCGAATTAATATTATTTTATTTGCATTAAACAAGGCTTATAAGATTACCCGATCAAGTATAGCCCTGTGGCTAGTATTACAAAAAATTTCCCTAATCTGAATAGGCTGAAAATGGGTTAGATGTACGGAAAATTCCGTCACACTAGACAGCACGTATTTTTAAAATTTTGATTTTCACGATAGCAATACATTTCAGTAGAGATTTCTTGAAACCCTAATCTCTAATCTCTACATTAGTATGTATTCAAATTTCTTACATAAAAGACTAAATTTATAGGAAATTCTCTCTTGAATTTCGATTTTATCTCTCAATCAAAATAATTTATGATCCACCACAGGCAATTTCAATTCACACATCGCGAAAATGAACGATCTAGACGACACGAATATCGCCATTCTAGCATCGAGATAAGAAAACAAGGTACGCATCCTATATTCACGCGTATCTGCGTGACTTCAGAAATTAATGAAAGGTGAATAAACTGTATAAAATCCAATAAATGTTTCAAACTCTTATAGAAATACATTCAAAGGAGACACGAACACTATATTCAGTTTCATTAAGTCATAAAAAATAATAATTTGTCTAAATAAACTACTTTAAATTACTTTTTTTTTATTTTAAAAATTATAACTTTCATATGTTTGCTTTTAAATAGCTTCTCAATAGCTTCTAAATAATAAATTTTATGAAAAAATACTTTAAGTAAATGTTGTAAAGACTATTTTTTTAAAATGAATTCTGCAAATCGAGCTGCTCGTCCCTCTTATTAAGTTCAAATTAACTTCAACTTAAAGGATAGATGAAAAAGTTAATAATTTTTATCAAATTATTTCAGTATATTGTTCTTATTTTACTGTCCTCAACTTTGTTCTAAAAGTATAATAAATTCGAAGTTTCTATGAAATAATTGTAATAACTAAAAAGTGCTACGTATATGTATATATATATATTTTTCAAATATCAACAAAAACACTTTTCTAATTATTATTGAATCAAGCTGATTCAATATTTATAGCAATAATTAATTAGACACTCTGAATAAGATTTTTTGAATTAAAATAGAATTTCATTTTTAAATTTTGTACTACTTCTACTTGGCTGTATTTTGTGATCTCACAACTATGATTACCTTCAAGATTGATAAATAAAATGCTAAAATTCGTTCGTTAGAAATTCATTTCGCTTGATTAAAAATTCCACTATTTGGTTAAAAATCTAATTATATTGTTGAAAATGAAACTATTTCATGGAAAATTCGTTTAGTTTTTAGTGTAAAAAAAAAATTTATGTTAATTTAACTATTTTTTATTTTGGTTGAAAATTCATCTTTTTTTTGGTTAAAAATTAAAGTACTTGGTTAAAAATGTATGTATTTTGTTGATAATTCGGTTTAAAATTCATTTATGTAAGTTAAAAATGCAGCTATTTGGTGAAAGATGCAGCTATTTTGTTAAAAGTTTAATTATTTTGTTGGAAAGTTAACTATTTTGTTACAGTTATCTTTTCAGGTCGAAATTTCAACTGCTTTTTCATCATTTGTCCTTTTGTATTGAAAATTCATCTTTTATGGTAGAAGAGTGATCTTTCTTGATTGAGAATTCGTCTTTCTTTCTCGGTTCAAAATGAACTTTTTTGACAAACGTTTAACTTTTCAGGTTGAAAATTCAACTAACTTTTAAAAAATTCATCTTTTTGGCTTAAAAACTCAACTATAGGTTGAAAATGTAATTACCAAATTTTCTTGTGTCTATTATATTGGTATGTAATATTTTGAACCGGATTGACATTTTATTTTCTGATCAGAGAAGTGTAACGTGTTAACAAAACTTTAACAAACCCCATTCTATGTAATACTTTTTGACTTTAGGGCATTATTATAAATAAACTAATGTCTCAGACTTAAGATGGTTACAGCCCAATATGTCGAAGGCATTTTTGGTTAGACTTGAACTTTTTTTTATTTATTTATTTTTTTAATAGTATGACGGGGATTGTTATAATGCAATCGTGGGTGTGGTGAGCCAACACTTGTAGTTATTTACTACAAGAAACTATCCACCTAGAAATACTACCCGAATCGGGTAGTGTCACGCCTACCCTGAAAGGGAAATGGCTTAATGGTATACTTAATTGATTTGATAAGAGCGTGTGCCTTAACATATTAGGCAAAGCCTGGTTTTTACCCCATCATTCACGGACTGGGTTGCATTTAAGTGCATGATGGTCGGACCTACAGCTTAAGGTGGGATCCGAACTACCAGAACCTCGGTCAAGGTACATAGAAGAATTTCAAGAGGTACCGGCTCAGGGATCGAACTCCGGACCTCTAAGGTGAAGTCCGAGCATCTAACCAACTGAGCCACCGAGGCTCTTTATTATTATTATTATTGTCCTGTAAGACTGGTCCATTTAAGCCCCCCTTACAGTAACAGTAATATGCGAACGTATATATGTGGATGTTCATACTTAACGTCAAGATATTTATAGTTAACCTATTTCATGTTTAAGTATAGGATAGCTATCTAGATGTTAAAGGTTAAATTCTGTAAATATCAAGATATATTAAGCTATGTAACGGAGAGCTTCCTTCCCTGGAAGGCTTTTTTGGAGAGGAAAAAGGACTTTTATGAATGTTACTATATAAAAACAATTTACAGCATTATTATTACCATCCTGTTATCAAAATATTAATAATCTTTATTTTCCTGCAAGTATACATACGCCACGAAACATTGACTATAAGCTTCATCAAATAGTCGATAGAGGTATAGCGTTTTGCTGCACTCGGTTGAAGACTTTAACATCTTGTATGTTTCAATAGGTCCGTCCACTCAGCGCCGCCACCAAGGAAAAATGAAAAGTGGAATACGCCATATTTTTTTGTTTTTTTTTGCAAATTTTATGCTAAAAAAAAAATTTTTTTGTTCTTCAAACTTCCGAAATAAGGGTGGCGGCGCTAGCACGACATCCCCTCAGCGCCGCCACCTATGAAAACTGACTAAAAATTATTATAATGAAATAAACGATTAGGGTCGATTTTTTTGCTTTTTTTTTGCTCTAAGAAAACGTATAATACGTGTTCCTAAAAACTACCCCTAAGTCATACATACCTACCCCTCGTGACCAAAAATGTTCTGAAAGTGTAAAAACAACCTTGAACAAAGTAAAGATGATTCAGAACTCTAAATAATTTATTATTTAAAACTTTAAAATTCACCCCTTTCATAATTTCACCCAAAAACTACCC
>CAKNYM010032183.1:0-30334 GCA_932195095.1 Andricus curvator
ATCGATGTTTCTTCATAAAAAGTACTAAAAGTCGAAAAATAATCAACCCATACAAAAATCCTGGAAAAGGGATGAAAAATTCCGTCCAACAGATTCATCCTAGAATATGTGTACTAATCGGTTAAATTATTCAGGCTATAGGTGTGTCTAATTACTAAAAAATATATTTTTGTTCGTAAAAAGTACTTAAACTCGAAAAATAATCAACGAATCAAAATTTCCTGAAAAGGAGATGAAGAATTGCATCCAGCAGACTTATCCTGAAGCTTATATAATAATCGGTTGAATAGCGTAGGCTGTATGCTAAAAAGTCGACTGTTCTACATATAAGAGTACTACAACTCGAAAATGATCAACGAATACAAATTTCCTGAAAAATTAATTAAGAATTCCATTCGACAGACTTATCATAAAACTTGTGTACTAATCGGTTGAATAGTGTGGCTTTAGGTGTATCTAATTACTAAAAAATCGATTTAAAAAAAATTAGAAGTACTACAATAACTCGATAAATAATTAACGAATCCAAATTTCTCGAAAAAAGGAAAAAGAATTTCATCCAACAGACTTATTCTAAAATATGTAGGCTAATCGGTTGACTAGTGTAGACTGTAGGTGTGCTCAATTACTAAAAAATCGATTTTTCTTCATAAAAAGTAGTGAAACTATAAAAATATTCAAAAAATCAAAATTTGCTGAGAAAGTGGATGAAGAGCTCCATCTAATAGACTCATCCTAAAATTTGTGTGCTAAGCGGTTGGCTATTGTAGACTGTATGTGTGCTAAATTACTTAAAAATATACGTTTCTTCATGAAAAGTATTAAAACTCAAAAAATAATCAACGAATAAAAATTTCCTGAAAACAGAATGAAATATTCCATCTAAAATGATACATTTTTTATGTTTTTTGAATCTGCTAAATCCAATTTACCACATGTGGAATATATATACGCAGAAGTTATTTTTTGCGATTTTTTTATTGAATTTGAAAGATTTGATGCATATCGGCGAAGAATTGACTAAAAAAGATGTTCGATTTTTTTTTTTTTGGCTACGCTTCACTACTGTGAATTTTGATAAATTCTATGGAACTTTACGAACTCACAAAGGCAGTGCCAGGTAGTGTGTTTTTTGTTTGGAGTCATCATTTTTATAAATAAAGGTTCCAAGTATAATAAGGCCCCAAAGTAAAATTGTGAAATTGCTATGACCCAATATTTGCCTAGTTTCGAAAAAAGTGACTAAAGTTTTCGCCGCTGGTCTTACGGACTAGGAAAATCAATTCTCGTTGCATATACTTTTTTCCAATTCATTTGTTACATTTTATTTATTAAAATGTTTGAATATTAAATTCAATAATAATAATAAATTTTTAATAAAAAACTCTTTCGTTCGCATGATCATCGTTTCTTCTCAACAAATCTTTTAAATTATTTAATTTATTCAACTGTTTATAATGCATAACCATTTGAATTCTTGAATAAGAGAATAACAGTGAATGAAATTGTATTGAAAATAAAGTTTTCCGTTCATACTTTTATCTTAAAATATGTATACTTTTGAACAAACTGATCGAAATAATAAAATTCATAGAAAATAAATTTTTTGCGAAAAAAGTTCGAAAAAATCGAGTTTTTCATTGAAATAAAGCATTTAAAATGGTCCTTTTTGCCATATTAAAAAAGTTTTGAGAGGGAATTGAATATTGAACCATTTTCATAAATAAAATGCAATAACAACAAAATTGGAAAAAAGTGTGTACTGAGAGAATTGATCCACTTGGAAGATACATTTTTCTAGTCCATAAGATCGTCTGTGAAAACTTTTAAAATTGAAATTTGAGAATTTTAAATTAGATTTAAATCAAATTCGAAATCCTATTTAACGTCCAATAATCAAGTTAATGTATGGAATTCCTGAAAATAAAACAAGAATCCAACGATCAAATTTTGACAACGACGACAAAATGCTCCTATTGCAATTCCTAAAAACAAAAAAATTTTGTTTCTTTGCAAAAACAATAAAAAAGAAAAAAATAGGAGCATTTTGTGGTGGTTGTCCAAATGTGATCGTTGGATTCTTGTTTTATTTTCAGCAATTCTATAAGAAAACTTTTAAGTCGTTTTTTTCAAAACCGGCCAAATATTGGGTTCTACGAAATTCACAATTTCACTTTGGGGTCATGACCTTTATTTACAAAAAATATGAATCCAAACAAAAACCACACTACCTGGCACTGCCCTTGTGAGTAAAATTCTTAGAAACAAGCGTGGTCCGAGTGGTAGCGTGCTTGAAATTGCATCACCTCCATGAAACTTTTTAGAATCTATTGATAATCACCTTTCGTTATGTTTAACTTTGAAAGCAATTCATGAAGTGACGAGGACTTTTTGAAACTTGGAGAGGACATATTCTTCTTAAAATAGAATTGAATGAGAGTATAAAGCATTATAATTAAATGAATCATCCTTATAATTTCACATAGACTACACGATGGGTCAACTCCTTTGCAATTCAAATCTTAAGTCCACGCTGCGGACTTTTGATTCGGGTACATTGGGCAAGGCATTCGTTACACAGTAATTCAACTTACCAGCCTGGAAGATGTCCGAAGGGTTCTTACGTACCTTTACGTACATTTACATTTCGAAGGGTTTCAAAAAGGGTCACCCCAGCTGCGTGCGCAACTGCTCCACATAGCTTTACTTTACTCCACATTGTTCCCTAAATCATCCAGAGATTGTCCATGTCCATAAAACTTTGAGACAAGGATGAAAGGATTACATATCCTATCATATATAAAAAAATCTGCCCGCCGCGCGGACACATTCTCATCGCGCCGCGCTCGCGGCTCGCTTCGATCACAAGTTTGAGCGCGTCTGTTGGATCTAGCGCTTCGCGCTCGATAATGTATTTACTTCGCGCTGCGCGCTCGGTCTTTGTACTTCCTCCACATTTGTGCACAGACCTTTTAAAATTAAAGGTCAAAGACATCGACAACTGTCATTTGGTGATTGTGAATTCTCTTTTTTTAAAGATCCTTCGGCTTTAACGAACAAATTCTCATCACGTATCTCGTGCTTCGCACTCGATTTAGTCCAAAGTGCAGAGTTCAACTCTATTATATCAAATTTATATTATACTTATTTATGTACCTCGGTTTGGGACTGCTTATTCAGATATTGCAAAATAAAGTACTTTATGTTTCATTATTACTTTAATATTTGTACTTTATTTTGTATCAATTTGTATTCTCAACTACGCTAAAAAATGTATCATTTCAATAAATTTATAATATTACAATTCATAATATGCATTGATATTGAAACAAATGTATTTTTATTGTCTTCTTTTTATAATTAAAAAAAGTGCGCATCCTATAAAAAAAACACAGTTTTGTTAATTAACATTTTATTGCACCGTGTGTCTTTTTTCCAAAAGATTAATTTGTTCTTTTACAATGTTATTTTTTACGATTTGAACAAACAATACGCATCCCACCAAAAAATAATTAATACACAATTTGTAGATCTTTTTTTGGTGCACAATTTTGGTCTATTTATCTTTTTTCGTAGCTTGTGTCATTTGTCCCAAAAATGTTGATTTTCTATTTTTAATGTTGTTTTTTATGAATAAAACAAAATCTACGAGTCCTATAAAAAAGTGATAAATGAAAAATTGTTAACTCTTTTTTGGGTGAACAACCTTTGTCTATTAATTTTTTTTTCGTACCTTGTGGCCTTTTTTCACAATTTTTTATTTAAAATGTTATTTTTCACGATTAAACCAAAAACTGCGCGCCCTATCAAAAACTGATTATTAAATGATTTGTAGATCTCTTTTTGGTGCACAATTTTTGTCTATTCTTATTTTTTCGCAGCTTGTGTCGTTTGTCCAGAAATTTTAATTTTTAATTTTATTTTTTACGATTAAAACAAAAACTACGCGTTCCATCAACAGATGATTAATTAAAAATTTATAGATCGTTGTAGGATGAACAACTTTTGTCAATTTTTTTTTTCTTTCATGTTATTTTTCACAATTAAAACAAAAACCACGTATCCTTTCAAAAAACGATTAATAACAGATTTGTCGCTCTTTTTAGGGTAAACAACTTTTGTCTATTTATTTTTTCTTAGCTTGTGTCGTTTGTCCAAAAATTATATTTTTTATTTTTAATGTTGTTTTTAAATTAATAAAACAAAAACTACGCCTTCTATCAAAAAGCGATTAATAGCAAATTTGTAGATCTTTTTTAGGTGCATAATTTTTTTCTATTTATCTTTTGTCGTATTTTGCATAGTTTGACTTTTCGACTTTTTTTCGTATCGTGCGTTGTTTGGCTTAAAGTTTTCATTTTCGTTTGTTTTTTTATATTTTAAAAATGCTATAACTCTGATAATTTTCTTTGTATCAAAAAAGTCTTAAGGTTAATTTTTCAAATTTCCGAGTGATACGAATAGCCGTACATAGAATTTTTAAATAAAAAAAAATGATCTCAAAAATTTTTTGAATGCTCTATCCTTTTGAATTTTTATTAAAAATTGCTGGACAATGAACTTGACCTCAGGTCAAATTTTACACAAATCTAATACCTTCTCTGATGAGAATGTAATGTGTAACTACCTGATTGGTTGTTGATTGTGTGAACATTGGTCAGTTGTTGGCTATTTTCAGTTTGTTTTATTACGGCAAAAAAAATGTTACGATTACATTTAAAACGCCAAATTTTGAAATAAATTTCAATTTTGTTTTGTACAAGAGAAAAATGAAACGTATAGAATTATCCTGCTTACGACGTCTAATCTTAATAATTTAACGGATAATAATTGAAGAAAAATTGTTAAAAAATTTCAACATTAGTAAAATATCCTATGTTAAATTTGAAAAGTTCAAATTGATTCCTGCAAATGTTACATTGAAAAAGTTACTATAAACAAACGACTGCAAAAAATTCCTTGGATAAAGTATGTTGTATAAATTTAAGAAACTTTTGTAATTAAAAATTCTCTGATGTATTATTTGACGGTGCTTTTGAATGCTTAATCTATGAAATAAAAATTGCTTTAAAAATTAAAGTTTGAAATAAAAAATATCTCAACAATGTATATTTGTGAGAAAATAAATCTTAACTTCACATTCCTTCTTCAAATAAAAATCATTCAAACTTTTTCAGGATCAGAATCAGGGGATCACGATGCGCTAAATAGAACAGACTGGTCAAACATTGTCTTCTTTAATGGGGGAAAATGAATGTCACTTCCAATTAAGGTTTAGTTTTAATTGATAATTTTTAAACTTTTCAAAAATTTTAATTTCAATCCTACAAATTTATTTCTAAAATAAAAGCTTTGAATTGTAAATGATTCTTTAATAATAAAAGGAACAATATTCTGCTATTAACGTTGTGACTAAATGTTTAGAAAATGGAAAAAGGAATCTATTCATAACCCCTTGACAATATTAAATGAGATTATATGTATTTATCTATCAATAAAGAGTAAGAATTTTCTGCACCATGAAATTAGTTATTCAAAATGTCTAAAAAATAAATTCTATTCGATGACAAAAATTATTTCCGAATGTTTCTAAACATAATTGATGAAAGAGAAAATTTTAATTATTTTTTAATATTGAGAAACAATTCTGTTCTCAACATTTTGCTACCAGGGTATAATTTGTAAACTTTTTCACACATTCAAAGAAATGAGAAAAATGACATTACACTGGAACTTGGAATTATGATGGGTCTCGGCCATTGCTCGCAGTGGCCTTGGCATAAATCCAGATAGCTCAAACGTAACCAGACAGTGTCGTGTGAACCATTTCCTAATATTACGCAATGTACGCGCATGAGTACCCGCGCACTGCTCCTTTGTCCCGACGCTGCTGGTGATTACGCAGGGTTGAGCAACCCGCTTTCGAAACCGAGGGGCTCTACTCTCAGTCCGAAACTGCCGCGGCAACAATTCTGGGAAGTGCATAAACTCGGACGCCTCAATTACAAGTTCCAGTATATAAACAAAAACTTAGAATATCTTAGTTTACGAAATTTACAGACCGTAGGTAACGCTAAAAAAAATTGTAAACAAAATGTAGATTTTTGAAGATTTTAAAATCAAATTTTGAAGCTTTTTGAGGATTTTGAAGGTTTTAAGATAATTAAATTGTTTTTTAAGATAATTAAATTTTTTTTAAGATTTCTGGCAAAATTTTAATTAATTTTTTTTCAAATATTAATTTTAAGAAAAGGATGTAGAAGATTTCAAATAAAAAATATTCAATTTCGCAAGATTAAGAAATTTTCAAAAAACTTTGATTAAGTTTTAATTAAGAATCTCAAGATTCTTAGGTAAATTCTATGTATATAACCTTAGAAAGAAAGAAACAAATGAACTCAAGAAATAATAGAGATATTTAGAAGTTTTTAAAGGATACAAAAATGATTCTAATTAAAACAAAATGTAGATTTTTGTTGATTAATTCAAACGAAAAATTTGGAAACCTTTTAAGAATTTTAAAAGGTTTTAAGAGAAAAAAAAATCTGAAGATTTCTCGGAAAATTTGAAAAGATTTCTTATTTCACAGCATTTATTTCAAGAGATTATTTAGAAAAATTTCAACAAATTTCAAAAGATCCCCAAAATTATCAAAAAAGAATCTGGAAGATTTTAAGGCAATTTTTTCAATTTTGCAGAATTTTTTCAAAATTTTAGGAAAAACTTGGATCATTTTAAGATATTTAAAAGTTTTGAAACAATTTCAAAAATAATAAAAACATTTTAAAAACTTAAAAAATGTAGATGTTTTAATATTTCAAAGTAAAATTGAGAAGTCTTTTTTTGAAGATTTTGGTAGGTTTCAAGATAATAAAAATTTTTCTTAAGATTCCTGGGAGTATTTCAAGTAATACTTTTACTTTTTAAATTTACTTTTAAAATAATATTTCAAAATATTATAGAACATTTCAAAAGAGTTCCAAAATCGTCAAAAATGAATCCAGAAGATTTTTAAAAATTGTTAGAAATAGTTCGACTTTTGGAATTTTGAAGAAATTAAAAATATTTTTAAACTTTGAAAGATTTCCGAACATTTATAAAATATTCTAAAAGTTTTTCAAAGCGTCAACAAGTTGTAAATATCTTTCAAATTAGTCAAATTTTTTCTTGAAATTTGTAGAATCCTTTACAATAAAAAAATAAAATTCTCAGAAACTATATAGATACTTTTTTCGACATTTTTGAAATCTTCAAAAATCTTCTTGAATTTTCTCAAGAAATCGAGAAAAATTATATGTATGTAACATTAAGCTTAATGAAAATAAACAAAGAAAATGAAAAAATAAATAGTTATTCGAAATTTTTATTTTTTACTAGAAATTATGTTTTCCTTCGAATTATAATTTTTCTCAATTTTTTTATTTTTTTCTCGCTTGGTAGAAATTTCATCTCTTCTTTTTAAATAGTAAATGTTTGGTTCAAAATTAAAATCATTTTTGACTGAGGATTCAACTATTATGTTGGAAATTTGTCTTTTTGGATAAATTCAGAACGTCTCGATTCAAAATTTAAAATATTATTTAGTTTAATTATAAATTATTATATTTTTCGTTAACAATTCATCTTTCTCGTTTGGAAATTCAATTACTTGATTAAAAATTAAACTAGTTATTGGATACAGACTCTTTGGTTGAAAATGTAATCATTTTGTGGAAAATCTGTCTCGTTTAGAAAATAATTGATTTTCTTGGTTGAAAATTCATCATTTTGATTGAGGATTCAACTATTTTGTTGAATTTTTTTCATGAATCCAAGTGTTTTGTGATTCAAAATTAAAATCTTTTTGGATTAAAATACGAAATATTAAAGTTTTTGTTGGGAATCTTTCTTTGTTGGCTGAAATGATAACTATTTGTTTAAAAGTTGAACTACTTTGTTAAAAAGTCATTTTTTGGTTGAAGATTCATCATTTTAGATGAAAATTTGTCTTTTTTGGTAGAAAATTAATCTTCTTGATAGAAAATAATGTATTTGGTTAAGAATTTAATTATTTGGTTGAAAACTAACTTATTTGTGGAAAATGTATATTTTTGGGTTAAAAAATTTAACTTTATTGTAAAAAAAATTAATTTAATATTTAATTAAATTTAATTAATTTAATAAAAATCTTTTTGGATTGAAATATCAACTATTACATCTTTTTTGTTTTAAAATTCAATTATTTGGTTGAAGATCAACTTTTTTGTTGAAATTTTGACTTTCCATGCATGCATTTTTTAATATATTTTTGAATTTTCTCAAGATTCTTAGGTAAATTCTATGTATATAACCTTAGAAAGAAAGAAACAAATGAACTCAAGAAATAAATAGTTATTAGAAATTTGTATTCTGTATTCAAAACCAAGATCTTTACGTTTTATATTTGAAGGACCCAAAGATAAAATAATGAAAAAATAATTTCCTTTTTTGAAAATTTTAGCAAAATTTATCAATACGGCAGCATTATGAAGTTTCACATTCAGTTATATCGGGATAATATTTGTTTGAAAAAATAAGATTTTTTTCTATTTCTCATGTTGAAAATATATATGAATGTTTCAAATTCTCATTATTTCATATGTCTTAAATATTGATACAATAAATAAGTATCAAATTTTATTTTGTTGCTACTCCGTTTAAAGCAAATTAGGCTCTTCAAATAAATAATTCATTTATGCGCACCTTCGATCAGATAAACAGGTTTTGTACACCCTCTAAATCAATTTTGCTAAAATATTCACGACATTATTTGTGGATAACTACTACAAAGTTTAGGCGGAATAAATAAAATTGATAACTTATGTTTGTAGGCAATTCTATACAATATATTTTATATTTGATTTTTTTTTACATTTAAAGAAAATTAGTGAGAATTCATATAAACTAATTAGAGTATTAGTGAGGTTTCTGTACAGATGTTTGTTTCCTACTTCACATGCTTGAAGATATTTCAAAGTACTTTACAAGGATTTCAGTATATTTCAAGTTACTTCAGGATATTTCAAGATACTTCAGGATATTTGAAGGTACTTCGAGATATCTTACATACTTCAGGATATTTCATATACTTTAAGATATTTCGAGGTACTTCAGGATATATAAAGGTTCTTCAGGATATTTAACATACTTCGAGGTATTTCACATACTTTAGGATATTTCAATGTACTAAAAGATATTTTACATTCTTCAGGATACTTCAAGATACTTCAACATATTTGACATACTTCATGGTCATCAGTATATTTCAGGGTACTTTAGGATATTTTACATACTTCGATATATTTCACATACTTCAGGTTATTTAATATACTTCAATATATTTTATGGCACTTTAGGATATTATAAGGCACTTCGAAATATTTCACATACTTTGGGATATTTCATATACTTCAATATATTTCAAGGCACTTTAGGGTATTTCAAGATACTTTAGGACATATAAAGGTTCTTCAGGATATTTTGCATGCTTGGAGATACTTCACATATTTCATCATATTTCATATACTTCAATATATTTTAAGGCACTTTAGGATATTTCAAGGTAACTTAAGATATTCGAAAGTACTTTGAGATATTTCACATACTTTACGATATTTCATATATTTCAAAATATTATAAGGCACTTGAGGATATAAATATAAAGGTTCTTCAATAAATTTCACATACTTCGAGGTACTTCACATTATTATTATCAAACTATTAAGCTGGATCCCTTATACTTTGGGATATTTGAATGTACTTCAAGCTATTTCATATACTCTAGGATATTTCAAGATACTTCAAGATATTTTACATACTTCAGGATATTTCAAGATATTTCAAGATATTTGATATACTTCATGGTTATCAGTATATTTTAGGGTACTTTAGGATATTTTACATACTTCAATATACTTCACATACTTCAGGTTATTTAATATACTTCAATATATTTTATGGCACTTTAGGATATTATAAGGCACTTCAACATATGTCAAGGCACTTCGAAATATTTCACATACTTTGGGATATCTCATATACTTCAATATATTTTAAGGTACTTTAGAATATTTCAAGATACTTTAGGATATATAAAGGTTCTTCAGGATATTTTACATGCTTCGACATACTTCACATATTTCATCATATTTCATATACTTCAATATATTTTAAGGCACTTTAGGATATTTCAAGGTAACTTAAGATATTCGAAAGTACTTTGAGATATTTCACATACTTTAGGATATTTCATATATTTCAAAATATTACAAGGGACTTGAGGATATACATATATAAAGGTTCTTCAATATATTTCACATACTTCGAGATACTTCACATTATTATTATCAAACTATTAAGCCAAATTCCTTATACTTTGGGATATTTCAAGATACTTCAAGATATTTGACATATTTAAAGATTTTCAGAATATTTCAAGGTACTTCAGGATATTTAAAGGTTCTTTAGTATATTTCACATTTCATATACTTCAATACATTCAAGGGCTCTATAGAATATTTCAAGGTATTTCATGATATTTCAAGGACTTCGGAATATTCCAAAGTACTTTAGGATATATAAAGGTTCTTCAGGATATTTCACATACTTCGAGATACTTCACATATTTCATCATATTTCATATACCTCAATATATTTTATGGCACTTTAGGATATTTCAAGGTACTTCAAGGTATTTCAAGGCACTTCGAGGTATTTTACATACTTCAGGATATTTCATATACTTTAAGATATTTCAAAGTACTTGAGGATATATAAAGGTTCTTCAGGATATTTCACATACTTCGAGATACTTCATATACTCCCGAGTAAAAATTCTTCGACTTGGTTTTGACTTCAATTGCCCCCAATCAAGACATGCTGAAGTCGAAAAGTTCGACTCCAGCATGTCTCCTTATTGAGACGGAGCCAGACTTCAATTTATGTCTTGGAGACAAGTTTCTACGTCTTGAAGACATATATTTATATCTTGAGTCGAATTTTTATGACTTCAAGTCGAGCGGTTTATAACTTCGAGTATATACCTGCCCTGAAAAAAGGGTCATTCTGACTGTCATAAAAGCTAATCTTTGTTAATAATTAAACAATTTTGTATATGTTTACACAATATATATATTGAATCAATTAATTTATAGATTCTCATTTCTATTATACTTGTTTGACGACGATACCGAAAATGTTGTTGGTTTTTACGTAGTTCTAACGGCTTAGGAGATCCTTATAGAAAATTACAATTTAAATTTTTTTGAGGAAAATTTTTCAGGGTTATACTTGTTCAGACCCACAGATTCTGAATTTTTAAATTAAAAATAACTAATTTAATATTTACAAAATTTTCATTCATTAATTTTAATCCTTCGCATCTGTTAACAGTCTCATTCGAGGTCTCATTTCTAAGTCGAAAAGGTTCGTCTTGAGACAAGTTACGCCAACTTGAAATCACCATGCTGAAACCATAAAAGTGAGACATTGTCTTATGTCTCGTCTCAGTTTTGAGACGCAGCCAGACATCGATGTCTTGGAGACGAACTCAAGTCGAAGCATTTTTACTCGGGCTTCAGGATATTTCAATGTACATCATGATATTTCACGTACTTCAGGATATTTCAAGGTACTTAAAGATATTTGACATACCTTATGATATTTAAAGGTATTTCAAGATATTTCACATACTTCGAGATACTTCACGTTCGTAAGAATATTTCAAAGTACTTTGCAAGTTTTTAGTATATTATAAGGTACTTTAGGATATTTCAAGGTACTTAGAGATATTTCACATACTTCAGAATATATGATATATTTGAGAATATTTCATATACTTCAGGATGTTTCAAGGATACTTCAAGAGATTCAACATACCTTATGATATTCCAAGGTATTCCAAGATATTTTATATACTTCACGTACTTCAAGATACTTCACGTACTTCAAACTATTTCAAAGTACTTTCAAAGGGTTTGAATATATTTAAATGTACTTCAAGATATTTCAAAGATACTTTAATTTAAAGAAAATTTGTAAAAATTCATAAAAAATAATTAGAGAATTAATATAAGGTTTTCATAATACCTATTTTGTTTTGATGTTTTACAATAGATTGAAGAAAAGTTGATTGCCAGAGTAATTGGAGTCAGTCCAGATTCGTGGTTCCCAGTTCCGGTCTCGATTTCGACCCTTCGTTTGCTTCATATAGTTGAGGCCACTCAGAGAGAATGTGATTGGTTTGACGTAATTTCCACCTTCGGACCTCCCTTTCTGGTAATCTGACTTGATAGCGATTTCCTTTTAGTGATCCTCAATCATAAGCTCAAACCTGAACAATATGTTCTCTCAGGATTACCAATTAAGAGGAATTAATTTCTTACCATCTTCTTTTATTGACACTATTTTCTTAATGTCCGAAAATATTTTTTCCTCTGTTGAATAATTTATTTACTACAATTAAGTTTGATTAGAGTAAATACACTGTGGAAAAGAGGGCATTATGTTAAATTTTAAATTCATTATGTTCATAGACTGATTATATGATTATTAGATTCTAATACATGTTAAATTTATTATCCTAAATTGGGGCTAAGTGGCGCCTATATGGGGGACAGCGGTGCACCCACAAGTCTGTATATAAAACGCGATATTGCTTCTTCTACTCTCCAAATCTGAATTAATAAAAATTCAACTCATTAAATCAGTAAGAAGGATTTCAACTGATATATCAGTTTTTTTTATTTCACTGATAGAAATATCAAAATACATTGCAACAATCTCCAGGTTTAAGTTCCTGATATTTTAAGTAAATGTATTCCATTTTCAACCAAATAAATGAATTTCTAACCAAATAATTGAATTTTCAACTAAAATGATGAATTTTCAATCAAGGAGATTAATTTGGTACCAAAAAGACGACTTCTTAACAAGATATATCAATTTTCAACCAAAAAATGCATTAAATAAATTTTTAATTTGAAAATTTAATTTTTTATATAAAAAAACGAATTTTTAACGATTTAGCTCAATTTTAAATCGAACAGATGATTTTTCAACTAAAATTTTGAACCTTCAACTAAAGTATTAAATTTTCAACAAAGCAGATCAACTTTCAACAAGGTGGATTTCTCAAGCAAAAAAGATGAATTCTCAACAAGAAAATCATCCAAAAAAATAAATTTTCAGAAAAACAGTTAAATTCTCAAACAAAACAGATTAATTTTTAACTAAAATATATAAAAAATTTATCAAAAGCGGTGCATTTTTCACAAAGAAAGATTTTTCAGTTAAAAATTAATGTTTTAATTGAAAGTTTAAGTATTTCATTTTTGGTTGAAAATTGATTTTTTTTACATTCTCATCGGAGAAGGTATAGATTTGCGTAAAATTGGCCCCCCCCCCCCAGGGTTTGGGCGAATGTCGACGTTTTTAGACCCTCTGAACCGAAAAAACAGGTTTTTACAAAAATGTCTGTCTGTATGTTTGTCTGTGAGCACGATAACTATCGGAAGAATTGACAGATTTGATTGGCCTTTGGTATACTTCTTTACTGACCTAAAATGAAGGTCAGGTTCGTCAGCCAGCTATTTTGAATCAAAATTCAAAAAGTTAGAGCATTTTCAACATTTTTGGGACCACTTTTTTCAGAATTTGAAAATTCTATGTACGACTGTTTATAGTATTCAAAAAGACAAATAATTTATATTTATGACTTCTATCGATAAAAAAACAAATTACCAGAGTTATAGCGTTTACATAATTAAAAAAAAAAAAAAAACGAAAATAAAAATTTTAAGCCAAACAACGCACGATGTGAAAAACAGTCAGGAGGAGCAAAAAGTTGCTTTTTGAACACCCTACAATAAAGTCATAACAACTTTTTGAATTTTTTCGAAAAATTAAAAATTCAAATTTTGATCGCACCAAAAAATAATGATAAATCCAAAATTCCATTTTGCGGTCATACTATACAAGATACAAAAAAAGATGAATTTGCAAAAATTGTGCATTTAAAAAAGAGCTACAAATTTTTTGGAAATTATTTTTTATAGAAAGCGTGGTTTTTGTTTTATTCGTAAAAAACAACATAAAAAAAGAAAAAATCAATTTTTAGACAAACGACATAAGCGTAGTTTTTATTTTAATCGTAAAAAATTACATTGAAGACAAGAAAATTAAATTTTTTGGAAAACGAGACAAGGTACGAAAAAAAATTAATGGACACAATTTTTCAACCAAAAAGGATCTACAAATTTGTCATTAATAATTTTTAGATATAACAAGCAGATTTCCTTTTAATCGTGAAAAACAAGATTAAAAATACAAAAATTAAACTTTTGGAAAAACGACACAAGAGACGAAAAAAAATGAAAAGACAAAAGTTATTCAACCAAAAAAAATCTACAAATTTTTTCATAAACTCTTGTTATAAAAAAAATACCTTTTTGGAAAAAGGACACGAGCTACAATAACATTTTATTTAACAAAATTTTTCGCCGAAATTATATCTAAAAAATTGCTTAAAACCACTTTACACTAGGATGTGTATTTTTTGTTTAAATCGTAAAAAATAACATTGATAATAAACAAATTAAATTTACGGAAAAACGACACAAAATTCAGTAAAATGTTTAATAACAAAATTATTTTTTTCTTACAGGATGCGCACTTTTTTCAATTATGAAAAAAAGAAAATGAAAATACGTATGTTTCAATACCAATGCATATTATGAATTGTCATAATGTAAATTTTAATTTTCTTGGCGCAAAATTATTTTTTGTTTGAAAATTCCACTATATTGGTTGAAAGTTGCACTGCTTTGCTAGAACTCGATTTTTGTTGCGTCAAGCAGATTCATCATTTCAGTTGAAAATTCATCTCTCTGGCTGAGAATTGATCTTTTTCAGCTGAAAATTTCACTACTTTGTTCAAAGATTCGTTTTTTTTTGTTAAAAATAATTATTTTTTTTAGTTGAAAATTAAACTGTTTGATTGAAAATTCTTGTATTTTGTCGAAAATTCGTCCTTTTTGGTAGAAAGAAACTGATTTGTCAGACTTCAAATCCGCATTATTTGAATCAGTGAAAATTGACTTCGAATCAGTCATTTTCGACTGATTCAAATTAAGAATGAAATGTGCGCCACATTCCCCCCACGGTGTGCCTGAACCAACTTTACATCAAATCCAATTTTTTTTGGATTCGATTTAGGGGCTCAAAAATAGTGTGGAAAAAAATGTTGAGCCAAATCCCCCTAGCCGTTTTTTAGAAAAATGTTTTTTAAGGGTGAAAATAGAATTTTTCAAAAAATTTAATAAATTGATTTTTTTTCTGCATTTTATTGATGAAAAACATTATAAAATTAAAAAAAGAATGTTAAGACATTAAAATTTCAACTTTTCAAAATAAAACTTTATAAAAAATATAATAAATTCCTCAAATATAATAAAGTCTTTGAAGTACGTCTTGAAATATACCTATCATCATACATGCCTGTGTGAACACGACAACAAGACACAACAACACGTGAATGTAAACATTGATGGATTCTCTTACCTAATGTAAACATATCTAGAACAAGTTCCGTGAAAATAATTTTTGCAACCCATAAGTAGGCAAGATATCTTTGTCAATAGTGCATCGCGCAGTCTGCAGTTGTTTAGTGTTTTTGAATATTTTGACCAAGTGCGTTGTTATGAAAAAATCGTAAAATATGTCTGCAAAATCTAAAGACCATGCTGGAACTCATGATGAAAACCATGCGAAAATTTGCCTCCTTTGTCTTAAAAAAAAAGAAACAATTGTTCAAGATTAGTAATCATTTGAAAAATCTTATTCAAAAGATTGTGAGCCATGATGCTGAAGATAATCGCCTCCCTGTAGTTGTTTGTAATGCCTGCAGAATCCTTATTTATCGTTCGGTCAAAAGTGATGAAACTAAAGTGAGTATAAAATTACCAGATTATTCTACATTCAAATTAATAAATCGAAAAACCAGATCTTAAGAAGGTAAATTATGCGAATGCGACTTATGTAACTTAGTGAGAACACCAGGACACAGCAATTTCGTAAAAAACACATCAGATGCGAAAGAAAGAAATAAAAAAAGATACTGCAAAAAGTGCCATTCAGAATTAGTAGTAGGAAAATCACATTTTTCTTGTACACCGAAGCATTACGAACATTTAAAAGATCATATTATAAACGATATACCCCTAAAAGAAAAAGAACACTTGGTGTGTCATTTGATTAAAGTAATTTCAAATGAAAAAGCGACAAACGTTGAGGAAAATAAATCAGATAGAAATACTGTAATCGCTGTATCTCAGAAACATGGAAAGCATTTGAAAATTTCTTTGACTGAACAGCAATCAGAAAGCAAAAAACGGAAGCGTGTTTCTGCTGAAGATGTCTTAAAAATTGGAACAAGTTATGGGCTTTTAACGAATCAAGTACATGGTATTACAGCAGCTCTTCGCGTCGCTACGAATGACAGAAAATTATTTCAACCAGATTCAAAACAAAAATTAAAAACTTTGAACCATTCTCTTGATTTGTATTTCAGTATGAAAGAGTGTAATGTGATTAACACTAAAAATAACGATAATGCAACTACTGCAGAAACTTTAGTGTTTTGCAATGATGTAAAAGGATATTATCAGTTTGTTAAAGAAAAAAGGGAAGTTGATGAAATGCATTTGAAATTCGGAATAGATAGCGGTGCAGGGTTTTTGAAAGTTTGCCTTTCGATGCAATCTTTGTATGAATCAGAAGTTGCAAATGCAGAAGGTCGACAGAAGTATACCGAAGGCGTTGTCGCAAAAAAGTTTAAGGATTCTGGCGTCAAGAAATTACTACTGCTTGGAATAGTGGCACATACACAAGAGAAATATGAAAACGTTCTATTGATGTGGTCACATGCAAGCAGCTTTCCTTGCACATGGTGTACTGCATCAAAGGATTAATTAAACACGTGTGGGGAATACAGAACTGTTGGAAATTGTAAGGAAAATTTTTTTGCGTGGCAAGACAGTGGAAGTAAAACATCATCTGCGAAGAAGTATAAAAATTGTACAAATACTCCTATAATTTTCTCAGAAAACGCTAGAACAGAAATATTAGAAATAATTCCTCCGCCAGAACTACATCTGATGCTCGGGGTTGTGAACAAAATGTATAAACACATGCTGATGGAATTTGAAGATGAGAGTCTCCAATGGGCTAGGATGCGTAATGTTACTCGCGAGTTTGTACATGGGAGTCCAGCGTTCGCAGGTAATTCTTGCAAAATGCTGTTAAAAAAAATCGACTTATTACGTGGAATATGTAGCATTGGTTGTTTAAAATATGTAAGGTGCCTTAAGGCTTTTCAATCCGTCGTTGATTCTTGTTTTTCTTCAACATTAAACCCGAAATACGAAGACTGTATATCTGAGTTTGAGCGAAGTTACTGTGATTTGGATATTTCAATTACACCTAAAGTTCACGCGGTTTTTTTTCATGTCCCTGATTTTTTTTGTAAAGTTGAGAAAGGCCTTGGATTTTACAGTGAACAAGCCATGAAATCTGTCCATTCGGATTTTAACACGACCTGGGCTAAAAAGTTTCGAGCACACACCCTCATTACCCAAGTAACTTATTAAAGCTGTACAAGAGTACAATGCCCGACATGTGTGAAAATAAAATAATTTTTTTCTCAGTATTGATATGGACTGATATTATATTTATTTACCATATTTCGTTAAATAAAGTGAAAAAAATAAAAGTGCATCACATTTTTTTGAAAATTTTTATTTTTAACCCAAAAAAAAAACACTTTTCTCAAAAACGGCTCGGGGAATTTGGCTCAAAATTTTTTTCCACACTATTTTTGAGCCCCTAAATCGAATCCAAAAAAAAATTGGATTTGCTATGTTCTTACATTTAAAGTTGGTTCAGGCACACCGTGCCCCACATGCGCTGCTTAGCCCCATTTTACGGTATTTTTTTCATTGTTATTAGATTATAAATAAATCAATCTTACCCCGAATAATAATTATCATGGTGTGTGAATTTCTGAGAAAATAGGATTATGCTACGCCAATGGTGTTGTTCAATTTCAGTGCCCCACACGTCGAGAAATATATGCATTAAACATATCGTACGCGTACTGATCCACCAAATACGTGACGCACGTTTGGATACTGGTTTTGGAAGGAACCTAGCATGTGTAGATTCGCCTGCATAATATAATGCACAGACACCATGAGATTAGAGTGATCGAACTTTATTAGGCATAATAGTCTAAGAAAACTTTCATCGACTCCCCATGCTTAATTCATAAGGATATCTTTTTTATGGTCGCCGTTCGCTTAAACACCATAGGGGCGTGAAATTTCCTAAATTATATACATATAACTTTTTATCACTATTTATATTAACACATATATTTTACCTATTTTATACATTTTTTACGGAATGTCGATTCGTCTAGCTTTTAGGAAGAATTAATATAATAATAGTTAATCGGCAGGATAGATTAGACTGCAGAGGCCCGCGTAATCTTGATAGTGCACAGGTGAAAAATTGAAATTTTGTACAATCATTCAAGAATTTCCAAACTTTTTTTATAATATTCTACCTAGAAATCTATGGCAACCATATTTTCGATATGTTAATCATAGTTTATTTTAAATAAAGCATTGATTTTTCCAGCTGTGCACACTTCTACATCCTAATATATCGAATCGATTCGGTACCAAATTTTAACAGAAAGTCAAAAACAATAGATTCTCTATAAACATTGCAGGAAAAACAAAGTTTTACATTTTTAATTCGGTCTTAGGGTCAATTTAGAAAAAAATAGAAAATAAATCGAGTTCAAATTTCCTTTTATTATAACGTTTCGGCATCATCTGTGGGCCTTCATCAGAAACAAACATCTGTTATAAGAGTATAAATAATTAATAATGATAAAAAAATACATACAAAAAAATAAATTAGAAGTATAAAACAAAATTCTATCTCAGAGGCAATTTTCGGAGTCAATCATAATATACGTCGAAGCGAACGACAAAATTTAAAAATTCGTAGTAAGTCAGTTCATTATGAAAAGTAAAAAGTATTGGGAAACTATAAAGATCAACAAATTTCCCAATATGCTCAACGAGTTCACATTTTTGTAGATAAAAGTGTTGTAAAAATAGTTATCAAGCTGATGTAACGTAAACAACAAATAAATGAATATAAGGCCTAGGAAAGTTGTAGTGATAGATGGACAAAATCAATTCCAAATGAAAAGCGCGCTAAATACAATGGGAATTTAAATTAATTGATGATGAATATTGATTGACGTTAAGAATGTCAGTTTTCAAATAAATAGATAATTTTATATATTTATTTCTGAAAATTGATTCCAGAATTTTCCTTTTATCAGAGTTTTTTCCTTAGCAAGAATTTTAATATTTTTACAATCGAAATCAAAATAATGATCAAAATTCCAAGAATGTTGTGAGAGGCCCATATTTCAGTTGCCAATTCTACAATCCCTTTTATGTTCAGATTTTCTATTTTTAACCGACGACCAGTTTCACCTATATAAACTTTATTGCATCCTTTACATGTTATTAAATAAACAACATGAAAGGGATTGTAGAATTGGCAACTTAAATACGGGCCTCTCACAATATTCTTGGAATTCTGATCATTATTTTGATTTTGATTGTAAATATTTTAAAATTCTTGCTAAGGAAAAAAAAATTTATAGAAGGGAAATTCTGGAAACAATTGTTAAAAATAAATATATAAAAGTATTTATTAATTTAAAAAGTGAAATTATTAACGCTAATCAATATTATAATAGCATCATCAATTAATTTGAATTCCCATTTTATTTAGCGCGCTTTTCATTTGGAATTGATTTTGTCCATCTATCAGTACAACTTTCTGAGTTCTATAGTTTTTAAATACTTTTTACTTTTCATAATGAACTGACTTACTGCGAATTTTTAAATTTGTCGTTCGCTTCGACGTCTATTATGATTGACTCGAAAATTGCCTCTAAGGTAAGCATTAGTTTTATACATCTACTTTATTTTTTTGTATGTATTTTTTTATTATTATTAATTATTTAAATTCTTATAACAGATGTTTGTTTCTGATGAAGACCCACAGATGAGGCCGAAACGTTATAATAAAAGAGAATTTTAACTCGATTTATTTTTTATTTTTTTCTAAATTAATCATAAGACCGAATTAAGAATGGAAAATTTTGTTTTCTCTCATATTTTTGAATATACAAAAACGATCGAAGAAAGTTTCACTTCATGATCTCTTTTGATTTCATGAGGTTTTATTAATCCAATTTAGTTGAAATTGAATAATTTTATTCCCTTAAATTGAATTGAAGAATACATCAATTTTTTTTTTATACCATTAAACCATTTCCCTTTCAGGGTAGGCGTGACACTACCCGATTCGGGTAGTGTTTCTAGGTTTTTCTTGTAGTTATAAATAACTACAAGTGTGGGCTCACCACACCCACGATGTGCCAACAGCACTCATGTCAGTATTCTTGAATGGTCACCCATCCAAGTACTAACCGCGTCCAAGGCTGCTTAACTTCAGTGATCTGACGAGAACTGGGTTTTTCAGCGTGGTATGGCCGTTGGCCGTTTAATTTATTTAATTAACTTTTGACGGAAATAAGACTTGCAATTCTTTTATTTTATTTAAAAAATAAGAAATATTATGTATATTAAATTAATTAAGTGTACCTATCTTCTTTGGCAAGAAAATACAAAAAACACGAAATCCCACAAAAAACATCTGTGATGCAAAAAATCTGCCAAGTACAACTTGGCGGGATTATAGTAAGCCATCAATTCCCCATACACAGCCATTTTTAAAAATCATTTTGCTTATACATTCAATCCCGCCAAGTTTTTTAATATCATGTATTCTTTTTTCAAATTGGTCTTTATTGGTAGAAAATAGATCTTGTTGAAAATGCGTCTTTTTTGTTAGAAAATTACTTTTCTTGACGCAAAATAATTTTTTGGTTTGAAAATTCCACTATTGCTTGAAAGTTGCACTGCTTTGGTGGAACTTGATTTTTTTTGGTCAAGCAGATTCATCATTTCAGTTGAAAATTCATCTCTTTGGCTGAGAATTGATCTTTTTTAGCTGAAAATTTAACTATTTTGTTCAAAGACTCGTTTTTTTGTTGTTAAAAATCATTCTTTTTTTTTTAGTTGAAAATTAAACTGGTTGGTTGAAAATTCTTGTACTTTGTCGAAAATTCGTCCTTTTAGGTAGAAAGATGGCTTTTCAAAATTTATTAGTAAAATATTTATGTTGTACTTTATAAAAAAGTGTAGTTGTACTTGGCAGACTTTTTGCATCGCAGATGTTTTTATTGGGATTTAATATAACATAATACTCTTAGAAGTGGTAAATTTTTATAATTTCTAGCTAAAATTTTGATTAAGTATTAAATTATTAAATTAATTATTTATGATTAAATATATTAAATACAATTAAATACTGCTAAATTTATAATTTCTTACTGAATAAGATTTGAGAAATTTATTGATCTTGATTACAAAGCCACAATATAAGAAATATGAATTCTTTATAATTTCTTACTGAATAAAATTTGAGAAATTTATTGATCTTAATTACAAACCTACAATATAAGAAACATGAATTCTAAGTCCCAATATTGACAAGTTCGAATTTATGAGCGACTAATTGGTAAATAATAATCTTAATTTGGACTTACGAGATCGAAATTTTTTAGTTATAGTGAAGGATGAATTTAAAAATATGGTTATAGTAATATTTGCGGCAAATTTGTTCGTTAAAAATTAATTCAGAAGAAAAATTGATTTTTTCATAAAGAGCCAGATCGATTGTTTCAAATTTGATTTTAAATTATTCGCACCTTGTCATTCTTTAGTCTATAAATGATCAAAATTCCTATTTGTTTGGTTGAAAATTTATTATATTTGGTAAAAATTCGTCTTTTTGGGTTTAAACATCAATTATTTTCGTGGAAGAATCAACTATTTAGTTCATACCTAACACTTTTGTTGAAAATTCATATTTTCGGTTTGAAAACTCGATTGTTTTGCAAAAAATGTATCTTTCTGACTTGAAAATTGACCAGTTTGGTTGAAATTTTTTATGTTCCTTGTATGAACAATATTTCTAGGTTGAAAATTTAACACTTTTGTTGGAAATTCATCTTTTTAGTTTGAAAATTTATCTCTGTTTGTAAAAATTTAACATTTTTGGACAAAAATTCAACTTTTTGGTTGAAAAATTATCTGTTTCGGTTGACGATTCAAACTTATTTGTTGAAAAATTGTTTTCTTTTTTGGTTGAAAATTAATTTCTTAATTATAAATCTATCTGTTCAATTCATGGTTGAAAATTTGTTTATTTTGTGGAAAATTCGTCTTTTCTGTAGAAAATTAATCTTCTTGTTTTAAATGCATTGTTTTGGTTCAAAATTGAACTATTTTATTAAAATTTCATCTATTTCGTTGAAAATGCAATATTTTTACTTGATATATTAGAAATTGAAAGCGTTTCAAATTGAAATTCATTTAGTACCCGCATTAATTTTATTTTTAAAAATATATTCCACTATTTTCGTAAAAAATCTCCTTATTTTCCTTGTTTTTAGAACATTTTGGCTCATCGATACTGTTGAAAAAAAATTTGTTTCTTATTATTGAGGGGGTCGACATAAAAATGATGTATAGTCTGAAATTTGAAACATATTAGACCCTGGCAGAAGTGCATCCAGAAAAAAATGTCTTGAACTTTAAAAAACTGTTTCCTTGGACACACAAGAAAATTTCGTTGAATCAAACAAATTTTGGTTGATTCAACAAAATATTTGACTGAACCAGCCATTTTTTTGTCGAATGAACCAAATACTAAACTACCAAAATATTTGGTTGAATAAATAAAAAAATTTAGTTGGGTCAACCAAATATTTTGTTGTCTAAATGGTTAAACGAACAAAAGTTTTGTTGATTCAACCAAATCGTTTTCTGAGTGTAGTAACTTTTTAATGTTATTAATTACAAATATTTGAATAGATGTATCTTCTATAAAATAAAAAATTTTATGGAGCTAGTAGGACATACATTCCATCCAAAAAGTAATCTAAAAATAAAAAATATATTAAAACAATTTTTAAATCAATAAATTATTTTTTTATAAAATGAGATTTATATATATATATAATCAATTTGTTATTAAATGAATATATTATCATTTATAAAACTTAAATTATTTAAAAACAATAAATAAATAAATGATAGATAATTGGTTCATTTACCTATAAACAGTATTAAAACGCTTACCCCAAAAGGGATTGAGCTTAGTGGTATAATAAAAATAATAATGGTATAATAAAATCCTATTAATGGTAACTAAAAAAAATAAATAAAAACAATTATTCAAATCATTTTTTTGTATTTTCATAGTATTTTACCGCTCGGAGAACGTAATATGGAACGTATTACTTGCGCCACCTGTGCACGACCTTGCGAAGTATGAGACCCGCAGTACAAAAATGCAGGCTGATAAATTATCGACAGAAAGAAACTCTGATAGTGAATTTGCTCAATTTTTTTATCAGTTGAGCTCTCGATGATAGAAGAATAATTTGCTATTTACCCTCCTAATTTTATTTCTCTGTCTTATCGACCTTATCGACCCTGAGAGCGGGAAATGAACATTTTGAAAAGCTAATTGTAATTGAGCAGTAAGACTTATCATTTCAAATTGTAGGGTGTCTGTAATAATCATTTGGCGTATACTTGTTGGCTTGTTTTTTAAATTTTTTTTTAAGTACCTCTCCGCACTACAATGTATAACCTTATCATTACTGAGCTTATAATGTATATAAGTATAGAGTAAAAACTTACGAGAGTAGCATTGCGTGAGAAATGCACAAGAGTTCATATGCAGAACTCTTTACAAAATTGCCCGAAAGCAATTTTGTATTTCAATATGTGTGTGAACTTGGCATTCTGTACTTAGCATTATTTATTTAATTTGGGTTCGACTGGTTTAAGTTGAAAATGGAATTCTTAAATCAGGCAAGAATCGCGTGATGGGAAGTTATTAGGAATATTTTCTTACAAAGTATTTCCAGCATCTGAAACCGTATAAAGCAAATAAAAAACTCTTGTAAATAAAATTAATGTATAGGTACATTATTTTTTCTACCAGAAGAAATAAATTTTCAACGAAATAGTTCAGTTTTCAAGCTAAAAAGTGAAATTTTTTAGAATATTGTTGACTTTTGAATCCAAAAATATGAATTTTCAATCAAGAAAGATGATTTTTCAACAAAATAGTTAAATTCTCAACAGAATGGTCAATTTTTCATGCAAAAAAGATTAAATTTAAGCAACGACTTATTGCATTTTTAACCAAACAGTTGAATCTTCAAACCAAAAAGATTAAGTTTTTAGAAGACAGTTGAATTTTCAACCAAAAAGATGAATTTTGAATCCTAAAGAACGAATTTTATATCCAAAAAGAGGAATTTTCAAAAAAGTAGTTGAATTATTGACTGAAAACATATGATTTTCAACCAAATGGTTGAATTTTTAGGTAAATAATCAAATTTTCAACAAAATAATGGAATTTTTAGCTATAGCGATCAATCTTTAACCAAAAAAATTAATTTTCAATAAAGAAGATCAACTTTCAACCAAATAGTGGAATTTTCAATCAAAAAGATGGATTTTCAGGGAAAAATATAATAGTTAATATTTGAAAGTACATTAAAAAAAAATAAACTTAAAAAAATCAAATTCTGCAAGAAAATTGCACAAGAAGGCTTAAAAAGAAGTTTGTTCTTTAAAAAACTGTTTTTTTTAAAACAAATACTCAAGAAAATTGAAATATTTTTTCAAAATACATTGTAAAATGGCTTATGAGAGACAGATATATGACAATTGAAAAAGAGGGAGAAGAAAAGAAAGAGATATCCAAACCACCTCGATCTCATTTCTTTATTAATAACATTTCTTTCTCTTCAATATTTCTTAAAAATAAATTAACCATAACAAAATTGAAACCTTAATTAACATCCCAATTCAACAATCTTGAGACTTTTTTTAAACTGTTAATGGGTTTGAAATATCTGATGAAATAAAAATGAAGGCCTTCTTGTGCAATTTTGTTGCACAATTTGATGTTTTTAAGTTTATTTATTTTTTTTTAAATGTACTTTCAAATATTTTATAAACAGAGACATTAAGCCATAGACCCTGTTTTCTCTATAGCGTTCGGTTCTTTTGCCGTTCTCAAAAGTTCGATTCTTTTTCAACCAAAAAAAAGTTGATATTTCCACTAAAAAAATATTTTTATTTTAAATAAAAGACACTTGAACCAAAAAAGATTAATTTTTAACCAAATAGTTTCATTTTTAATCAAAAAGGATAACATTTCTACCAAAAGAGATGATTTTTCGAACCGTAACGACGAATTCTCTATAAAAAAAGTTGAATTTTTAAACCGAAAATATTAATTTTGCACAAAAAAATTAATTTTCAACCAAATAGTTGAATTTTCTAAGAAAATAATAG
The DNA here is from genome assembly GCA_932195095.1 of Andricus curvator. NCBI lineage: Eukaryota > Metazoa > Arthropoda > Insecta > Hymenoptera > Cynipidae > Andricus > Andricus curvator. The sequence continues at coordinate 25,620 of CAKNYM010032183.1, forward strand.
ACTTTTCAAGCCAAAAAGAAAAATTTGAAACAAAAAAGTTCACTCCTCAAGGCTAAAAGACGAATTTTCTAGAAGACAGTTGAATTTTCGGCCAAGGAAGATGAACTTTCAAACAAAAACTTTTCTACCAAAAAATATGAATTTTCGATCCAAAAAGAAGAATTTTCAAAAAACAATGTTAACTTTCGACCAAAAACGATGACTTTTAACAAAATAGTTCAATTTTTAAGAAAATAATTAAATTTTCAACCAAAATGTTAATTTTCAACCAAATAGTTGAATTTTTAACTTAAAATGATCAATTTTTAATCAAAAATGAAATATTTAGTTGAACTTGCATTTCATAAACTTGATTTTCAATAACAAAAAAAAAAACAAAGTTATTTCAAACAGTTGAATTTTCAACCAAAAAAGATTAATTCTCAATGAAAAATTAATAGTTGAACTTTCAACTTGAAACGATCAATCAACCAAAAATGAATTATATAAATTTTCAGTTAAAAACATTCATTTTCAACAGAAAAAAAAACGAATTCCCATTAAAGAAGTTTAACTCAAAACCAAAAAAAAATTGGATTGTCAATTAAAAAGATCAATGTTCAAGACGATATAGTAGTTGATATTTCAACCAAAAAATATTTTCATTTTAAATCAAAAACAGATCCAAAAAAGATGATTTCTAAACGAAATATTTTGATATTTCAACCAAAAAATATTACAATTTTAAATCAAAAACAGATCCAAAAAAGATTATTTCCAAACAAAATATTTTGATATTTCAACCTAATAGTTGAATCCTCAGCCAAAATATATTAATTTTTAACCAAAAAGTTGCATTTTTATTCAAAAAGGATAACTTTTTTACCAGAAAAAGATGGATTTTCAAACCAAAACGACGAATTTTCAACAAAAGAGTTTAATTTTTAACCAAGAAAGATTTTTCAGTTAACAGAGAAGAAAATTTAAACAAAATTGTTCAATTTTTAAGTCTCTTGAAGCCCAGCAGCCAAGAAAGATGAATTTTCAAAAAAGAACTTTTCGAAAAACAATATAAGCTTTAACTCCAAACAGACAAATTTTCAACAAAATCATTTGAATTTTTGCCAAAAAAGATGAATTTTAACAAAATGGTTAAATTTTTAAGAAAATAATTAATTTGTCAACCAAAATGTTAATTTTCAACCAAATAGTTGAATTTTTAACTTAAAACGATCAATTTTTAATCAAAAATGAAATATGTAGTTGAACTCGCATTTCATAAACTTCATTTTCAATAACAAAAAAAAAACAAAGTTGTTTCAAACAGTTGAATTTTCAACCAAAAAATATTAATTCTCAATGAAAAATTTAATAGTTAAACTTTCGACTTGAAACTTTTTTGAAATTTTTATTCACATTATTATTTTTCATTTGTGATGTCAAATTTTGCGTTAATCCCCCTCCCCCACTCACGTTATAAATCGTTACAAACCTGTTACTCCTCCCCCTGATGGTGTGACGTACATTTTAAATTTCCTTCAATTCTCATTCCAGTAGGATGATAACTATTTTTCAAATACACTAAACTCTTGATATAAGACCGTTTTCGGGAATGGCTTGCATTGGTCTTCATTCTAAATCGAGAGAATCGAAGCATAAATAGGCAGGCCGTAAATCTGATTTATGTTGCATTTAAATGCATGACGCAACGTGATGCAACTAACGCGCTCAGAGTGCGGCCCTCCAGCTGTTCGTCACTCTTGACTAAGCACATCCTCTCTTTCTCCTCCACGGCTCCTCTCATCACGAAACTGCGGAGGCCATCCGTTAGATAAATTTCGGAAACCGGGGGATCTTATATCGGGAGTTGAGTGTATACCTATTTCAACAGTGAGAAAGTTTGAACTAACAACTCATTAAAAATTGGTTTGAAATTTCAAACATGTGTGCAACTTCTCATATATTTCGTTTTGGAAATTTCATTTGTAGTCGATAATTATTAGTCTTGATGGCACAAAAATTGCAACTCGTAATACGTTGTATTTGAAATAATAATAGTGGCTATTAGTTCTCCCAAGATATCCTGCGTTTAAAGGGCATCACGAATAGTAATTCTGTGCCACGTCAGATCTCTTCGGGTTTTATAAAGATTTCAGTATTTTAACACATTCGAGTAAAGGAAGATAAATAAATTTAAAAAAAAAAAATAATAAAAGGAAGCTTTATCATCCAAGACAATTACGAATAACACGTTTTAGATTTTTCTGAATTCAATATATGCTGTTTCAGATTATAGTTTGAGTTTAGTTTAACATTAGACTTTTCACAAGTAACACATAGTATTCATTCGATCAATTTCCCCATACAAGTTGATTGATTTTCACATAACTTTGAAAAAAGTTTTAACCATTATGATAAGTGTATTCTCAATAAGACTGAATAATATTCTTTTATCAAAAATTAAAAAAGAAACAACTATATTTTTATAAATTATATATAATAATAAAAAAAGCAAAGATGGCGATATTGATCCCTTATTTTGGTCTGGATGGACTAATTCTGATTTTTTCGTCGATTATAGCAGCTTATGTTTACATGACTCGAAAATTTAATTATTGGAAGAAAATAGGAGTTATGGAAGTTCAGCCTACTGATTTTGTAGAAAATTTGGTTGATTGTTGGTTTTTAGGAAAATCGCCGGGACAATTTCTTAAAGACATTTACGATATGGGTAAAACCACTTCCTATGTGGGTTTATGTGTATTTGATAGAAACCGTTTCTGCAGCTTCGAGATCCTGAAGTAATCAAGCGAGTCCTCGTAAAGGAGTTCAATTACTTTAGCGACAGATATGTCCGAGTGAGTGAGGAAGATAAACTCGGCAATTCAAATCTCTTTATAATTAAGAAACCGGATTGGAAAACGGAATGTGGAAGGATAATTCAAATTTAAAAATTATTCAAAGAAGGTGCGGCGCGCCGACAAAAAAGGATTTTTCCCTCCCATACTTTCCCACCCCTAATCTCCTAATCCCCTACTTTCCCCTCCCCAACCCTAATTTGCTCCCACAACCCTTCACAAACTTCCTCCACTCCTTTCCCCTCTCCTCCTACTTCCCTTACCCAGTCATCACTTTCCCGCCTCTACTCACTCGCACTACCATATTAGCCATCCCTTCAGTTCCCTCACTAGCCTCTTTCACTTCTAATCATTTCTCCTACTTAGCCTCACTTCCCCTCCATAATTTACCCTCATTTCCTCTTACTTTTCACTAATTTCCCCTCAATTCCTCTATTTTTCGCTCTCCTCTGCTGAATTTCCCTCACATCCTCTCTCCTTATTTTCCCACACTATCGCTCTCATTATTTACCCTCACTATCTCTCTCCTTATTTTCCCTGCTTTCCCTCCCGCACTTCCCCCACTTTAACTCCCTCAACCCCCTACTTCCACTCTCTTTATTCCTCATCACTTCCCTCTACTACCCATCCCCTTCTTCTCCTCACTTCCCTTCCCATCATTTCCCTTACTTCCCCTACTTTCCGTCCTCCCATTTTTCCTAGATTCCCCTATTTTCCCTCACTTCACCTACTTCCGCTACCTGCATTACCCCGCCTGGGGGAAAAAGTACGACAGACGAACGGACGGACACCCGACCGAAAGTATGAGTATTTGGGATGGTTAAAATGGTAGAAATTAAAATTCAAAAACTTTGACCAGTCGAATTTTCGGCATGAAAATCTCCATAGCGACCTCTAAATATATATATATTTCATTTTGGAAAAAGTAGGAAATCATTTGCTCGCTAAAAGAAAGAAACTTTTGAGTCAAGGTTCAATTTTGAATGTTTAATAGATTTAAAATTGAAGTGTCTTATCATCCCGAAATACGGAATGAGTAGTTAAATATTTTTACTAAGATTGGCTAGTCGTCCCAAAATTTCGGGACAACTAGTTCATCACCTTTTCCAGCACTGCCACACTTTGGAAACGACCAGATCGGGTTTAGCGATTTTTTCGAAGAAAGTTCTTGTTTTTGTTTTTTAATTGAAAATTGAGTGTTTTGCGCCTGTAAAATGCAATGCTCTAGCTAACACTGTATGCCGGGCTGCAGTCACCCGGTGTAGTTTTAAGTCGCATGAAATCTGCAACTACCGCTTCTTCGTCGCTTAGAGTAATATATCATATAATAATACAATACAATACAATAATACAAAAATAAATAATAATAACATACAGGGTGTCCAAAAAGTCCCGGGACGGCTAAATATTTCCGCAGGTAAGATATTTTTCAGGGCGGTCAAGGTCATTCTTGAAGGAACTTTCAACAAGGAATTCAATGGTGACCTTCATTTTGATCTTGACCATGACCTTCACGGTCATTTCAAGGTCAAATTGATTTTTTTTAATGGGAACCTCTATTTTTGACCCCGGGAACTGAGAGAGCGGAAAATTTTACGTCCAGATATTATTATTATTATTATACCATTAAGCCATTTCCCTTTCGGGGTAGGCGTGACATGCTCGGTTGGAAAATAGTATTGGGTATATGGGTGCATTGGTATAGAGTATATAGGTACAAGTTAGATAGGTATATAGGTGTAAAGTAGATAGGTATATAGGTGTTAGGTATATATGGTTTAGATTGATCTGGAATTCTCGTGTCATTTATTCAAATGACACGTTTATTCCGCAACACTGCTCCGACCCAGGTTGCTGATCAATCTCTCTAGCGATCAC
>CAKNYM010032186.1:0-36979 GCA_932195095.1 Andricus curvator
AAAAGGATAATTGAAAAATCAAATTTTTTTATTTCATTATTCAGCATTTATTGAAGATATCTAATCAGATATATAATCTGACTTATAAATGTAACTCACAGCCAGTAGATTCAGTTTTTTCTGCGTCTTATGTTTCTAAGGTCTCTTTTTAGGTCAAAATGTTTTTCTGGAAAGATGATATGATTTAACTTTTCACGGTCTATGTTAAGATAAAGATGAATATGACTTCATATTACATCACCTCACAAATATCATTGACAGTTTATCTACTGCCTCGATCTTAGATCTCATATCGAGGCAGAAATAAAAACAGTCTGACTTAAGGGCAATAATCAGTATTAATTTGAGGCCAGTTTTTTCGCTAATCCTAGATTTTGGTTCTCCTTTCGTAAATGTACAGTATTACAGTCAAATAAAAGAGAAAACATGTTACGTTTGTGTTTTCAATTAGAATGTTTGACACAATTTCGTTGTATAATATGTAAAATTAAGAACTACAAGATTTATTTAAAAAAAAAATGTTGCCTTGATGTTTCAGATTGCTACCGTATACGGGAGGAGAGGCCATCCGGAATCATGCGTGGACATCCTGGTTACAGGAATTTTGTAGCTTTACCAGAAGACATTCCTGATGTTCACACCAAGATACGTTTTGGCCACCTGATTCCAGTCCTAGGTCCTTTACGTGTAATAGCAAAAGATGATTACATCGTTGGATGGTGGCATAATGGTAATTTTGGTCCAATATTTGATTCTGACGGAAATAAAATCATGAAAAGTATAAGAAGCGGAACTACTCATATAATGAGATATCAAAGGGCTGGAACCGAACCAGATGAAATTTTTGCAAGTATTGAAAAGAATATTCGGGATCGTTCTAGAAGCCCCCCAAGCCCAGATCCAGCTCAAGTCTTTCCTCGTAATGAAGAGGTTATTCGTGATCGTTCTAGAAGCCCAGTCAGAGGCCAGAGTCATTAGTTTCAAATTCAACAAAAACATATCAACCTAAAATAATACAATTTCCTTTGAACCGACGGCTTTAACTATGCGGCGATTATCGCTCGGATTGGTAAACGTTTCTCAGTATCGCTCAATCGTGTTTTTTTGTTAAGTTTAACTAATATTTAGTGGGAGGTTTTGATACTGAAGATGAATGTGGTCACTGGAATCTACGCAGTGGGTTGCGAGCGCTGCTGTCAAAAGTTCGGCTGCACATGGTAGGGCATACTTATTAAGGGTTGATTTTTTACATATGTAAACATAACAATTATGTATGGATATGCTTAATTAAAATAAAAATAACAAACTTGATGTATTATGTTTCTTCATGTCAAAATAATGTCAAGTGCCTGTTGAGTTGAAGATGTTGAGTTGTGAAACGATGTTTACCACGTCTTGCGAATATGTTGTAGTGAGATAAAATTTAGCTTTGGATCGTAAGGTTTCATTCGCCTACTTCCTGCTGATCTTGGTGGTTTACCTACTGTGCGACAGGTGTTAAGGAAAATCTTTACATTCTTTTATATTCTCTTAACTTCATGTCTTAGCTGGCTAAACTCATGGAACTTGGCTGTATCGGTTGCCTGCAAATTCCATTTAAGTAAACCAGCAATGTCGTTGATGTAGATTTTACCTTCATTTTTCTTATGCATCGCAAGGTCGGGTTGTTTGGCTTTGGTACAATGATACTTCTGGATAGTTACATCCTTGTACAAGATGTGGCCTTCGCTTTTCAAAGTGGGTGCGGAAATATATCTATAGAAAGGCATCCATTCTGCTAAGAGTCCTAGATTAGAGCTAGTTCTTGATGGATAATTCCCGCCACCAACACGTCTTGATGTAACACGTGCTTGTAATAATTTCTGGGACTGACCACCCTGTCCTGAATCGCAATGGTAAATCCTTCCGTTTCTGGAAACAGGACGCCCTTTTTCACACAAATGTTGAATATCTTACTGTCACTTATTGTTGATCTTACGTGTTGAAGTGTTCACCGTTGATAGCTATTTGTCACCTCTGAACCTCTAATTCCGCCGTGGTTGTTTGCCTCATATTCCAGACCAACTCTAAGGACAAATTTTAAAAGGTTTGTGCACGAATGTAGGGGAAGTACAAAGACCGAGCGCGTAGTGCGAGGTAAATTCATTATCGAGCGCGTAGCGTGAGATTTTGAATTGAAGAAATGTTTTCCAGAATAATACGTGCGATGGTTTCTTTGAATCAAGAAAATTTTCTTAGAGCCGAGATATTTTTTTTCAGTGTAAGTGTGCGGCAATATTCACTAGTGCTATTATTGACGATTTTGAATATCTTCAATAGTTCGAAAAATTATGTATGTTATGTCATACAAAATGTAGTTTTTCATCTTTGCGCACAGCTACAATAAAATCTATTAATCCAATTGACGTAAAATGTTAACCGCATGTACGCGGTACTCTTCTCCAGTGTTGCTTTTTGTAAAGCTATATCGTAATACTTTAAAAATATTGTGCATTTTATCATAGAAAAATGAATTCTTCATTTGTGCCGCACGGGTGCAGCCAAATGAATTGTTCTAGTTAACATAAAATTGTAACCTGCCAAAAACATCTGCGATGCAAAAACTTTGAGAACCAGAGAGACAAAAAGAAAAAAATGATAACAAAATGATAATCGTAATAAATTAAAGATAATTATTATTTTTCCTTTCTTGAATCCTGTAATGAAGGTTTTTAGACATTTTTAGCCTGGGTCAACTTTTAGCATCGTAAATATTTCTTGGTTTTTATAAGCTTAAATAGGATATGAATAAAACTTTTTATAACCTAATTTTACTAGGTGGCATGGTGATTTATACCTACTTATATGTTTGACTCTTTGCGACACGTATAGCGGCAAATATAACTGATAATAATAATGAAATACGAACATTTACAATTTTTTTTTCTCCGAGTTATCTAATTCACAACGAAGAATCAGATAGCGACTAGTAATTATAATTAAAATATCTTGTAGGATGTTCTTTAACTATACTATACGGTCACGAATTTCTCCATGCATTCGTTTTCCCTACATACAAAAAATGAGGGTTGGTGATACGCTGGTCCTCGCTTTACCAGTTTTTGTTAATTCTTTTGGAATATATATATATATATATGTAATATTATTATCAAATATATGTTTATATATACTGTTTAGAATAAAAAACTGTTTTCTTGTGATGTAGAAAAACTTACAGCTCTCGTGAACTACAACTTCAGGCTTCAAATGTCTAGGTGCAGGGCCTTTTGTAAAAATGTTTTTTTCTTGTATTTTTTTGTAGTGACTATTTCAATCATTTAGGACGAGACAAACATAGAATGTTTCTCTATGAAAAAAATTGTGTATACATATATAAAAAAATATTGCTTCTTAATGAATGCATAAAAATTGCATCCTAACGAAAGATGTGCAAACGGTAAATTTGACGCAAGAAACTGCTGATCCTACCGAAAAGATATTTGAGCAGACTTTTTACCACTCTTACTAACTTCAATGCATTTATGTTCTGAAGCAAATAAATTGATTGAACCGAAGTTTCTGTGTGCCTCTATATACGGGAGTGGAATATATCCGACAGGTGCCTGGATATACTAGTTTGAGTTATTTTGCAGCTTCAGAAGAAGACCTTTTTGATGTTCATATCATGAGACGTAATGGCCCCCTGCTTCCAGTTCTCGGTCCTTTAGTTGTAGTAGCGAAGGATAATTGCATAATTGGACATTATTGAAATAATATTATTCTTCCAATATTTAATTCTAAAGGCGCTAAAATCATAAAAAGTGTCATGAGCGGACAGACCCACATAATGAAGTTTTCAGAAGGTGGGCAGAAACGTTCATCTCAAATTTTGCCACGTAAAGAAGAAGCTCTTCGGCATCGTTTCAGAAGCCCCTAAAATCAAGACAGAGACGAAAGTAATTATTTCAAGATTCAACAACAATATAAAACTAAAAAACAATATTGTTTCTACCAGTGATAATAAATGTCTTCATTCAAACAATTGGAGGTTTCTATATATGTTAATGTACAAAACTATGTATATATGAGTAATAAAAATAATAACAAAATGTATGTGTATCTTGCTTTTTAGTGTTGAAGTAATGTCTCATATTTAATTTTTTTTTCTGAGCTAAGTTTCACATTTCTGAATATTTACTACACCCTAGTGTATGTAATTGTTATAATTCTCCGATTTCTACTTTTTCTAGTCAATTGATCTTTATCATTTTTCTATATCTTCACATTTCGAACGCTTTTATTTTTCATTCTATAATCTTTCTATAGTCGTTGAACCTTATTTTACCTATGCTCTATATTGTCCCATCACTTCACTCGCGCATTCTAATCTCTTTCACACCTGCAGCTTGCTTCCTTCTCTCGTTTCAAACTAAAATCCTAGGTAGCGAAACTGCTCAACCAATTCTACCACCACGCTATTGATCTTCCACTCATATTTTACTCTATGCTTTTTATTTCTGAAATACATCATCTTAGTCTTATTCACTTTCACTGTTAGACCCTTTACTCTCACGCACTCTTCGAACACTCTCATCATCAGATTCATTCCTTTTTCACCATCCGCTACTAGCAATACGTCATCTGCATGTGCTAGTGAACACTTTGCCTGTTCCTAATGTTATCTCCCCTTTCCCTTTTCTCTCCATCTTCTTCTCTAAGTCTGCTGTAAAAACACTAAATAGAAGTGGGCTCAACGGGCACTCTTGCCTGAGCCCCCTTCCCGTCCAGAATTCCTCTTCTTTCTTCTCTTCTATCTTCAACCTTATTTTAGTTTCCACAAATATTTCTTTTATTCTCTCTATTAAACCACCATCTACTGCTCTCCCTTTCATGGCTGTCCATAATACCCTTTTATTAACTGAGTCAAATGATGTCTTAAAATCTACAAACAGTGCGACTAATTTTCCTTTCTCACGCCCTAGGTTCCTATTAACTAATTAGTTGAGCACGTAGATATTGACTGTGGTCTCCATACCTTCCCTAAATCCCGTTTGGTTGTGTGGTATACTTCCCTTTTCTTCCACCTGTCTTTTCTACCTTGTTCTAAGTACATTCGCGTATATTTCATATCCCACCGAAATGAGTTTGATACCTTTTATATTCCTACACCCGGTTGCCCTCTCCCCTTTTAATCAACAGTACTACCAGCCCTGCTTTTCATTTTTTCGTTCACCCTTCTCCACTCCACACCTGATTGCAAATCCTCCACCACTCCTCTTTCACCCATAATCAGTGCTTCATTTTCCGAGCCATCCTCTTCTGTTGCCTTGTTTCCTTTCAGCCTTGAAACCGCTTTGTTCACCTCTTCTCTACTAATCTCTTTTTTGCTGCCCTTATCTTTCGCTACCGTTTTTTATTCTTCTCCCTTTACCCTATTTTCTGCACTCCCAAACAGACCCTTGAAATACTTTGTCTACTCTTCCATTTCGATTTCTTCATTGATGCCCTTTCTTCCCCCTCTTTCCTTGTTTATCACTTCCCACTTCCTCCCTTCCTTTACCGCTTCCTCTACCTCTTCCATGTATGTTTCTTTCACCTTTTGTCTTCTTCCCGTTATCATTATTTCGTGCTTCCTCTTCTTCCTGTCGAGTTCCTCTGCTTCATTTTCCCGTTCCTAGATTTTCTTACATTCTCCTTCATCTTATTTTTACTTTCTCTACATTCGTTGTGCCACCAGACTTTCCTAACCCCTGTCTTTTTTCTTTCGGTCTCAACTGTTCCCTTACCTTATCAATCACTCCTTCAAGTTTTTCTAGCAGCGTGTGCACTCCTTTCTTCTTCCATGCTCCCTATATCCTCGTTTTTCAATTTTTCTCTAAATTCTCCTAACTTTTGCTCTCCCACCTTTCTCTTCTTCTTCTCCCTACCGCGCTTTGGACATCTACATTTCAATGTCGCGATCACCGGAAAGTGATCTGAGCCTGTCTCATTGCCAAGTTCCGTTCTGACTATCAGCCATCTTATTTTTTTTCTGCCAGAATGTAGTCTATTATTGTGTCCCCTATACCCGCTAACGTAAATTCCCCTTCTTCCTTCCCTCTGGTATTGCCGTTACAAATAAACTATCCCACCTCTCCCAGAATGTCCAGTAGCATCCTACCCTCCCGATCCATTTCCTTGTGCTTCGAGCTTCTCATGAAGCTCTCCTTTTCTGTATTCCACACCTCTCCTCCTTGTTCCCCAGTCCACGTATTCAAGTCTCCCCTATCAGCACCAACCCCTTTTTTGATCTGTCCATTTCCTTATTATTGTCCATCCTCCCTCTTCTTCTCTTCGCCTGCACACGCATACAATATCCACAACCACTTTTCCTACTTTTATCCTTCTGACTATTGCTCTGTCCTCTTCTTGCATATACTCTTCTTTTTCTTCCTCTACCACCACTTCTTTTCTTACTTCTGACACCATGCCACCCATTCCTCTCCCTTTCACGTGATCCTTTCTCGCAGCTTGCAATTCCAACATATGCTTCAGTAATAATCTTTCTATGCCCTTCCAATCTTTCTCATCCGCCCAAGGATTCCACATCATGATTACGTCCCATTTTGTCAATACCCCCCAGAAACCCATATCCTTGTTTTTTTAAGCTGAAACATATCAAAACACCACTTTCACGTGTCTGTCTTCTCCTTTCGCTCCTTCTGTCCTTGTCTTTAGCCCTTTTTTCATTTTGTAAACCCCGACGCATTTCCTTCCTTCTTATTTCCCTGTTCCTTGTCCTTCTCCTTTCCTTGCCTTGTTTGCCAACCTCTTAGTTCTCCTATTTCTTCGCCTCTGACCTACATCTCTCCGTTTACCCAAATTCTAACTCTCCTTATTATTAACCTGCTACCTCTCCTTCTTTCCGCCCATGCCCTTCGCTCAATCGGCCATTTTCTTCTCTTTTCCTGCCAGTTCATATTTTCTTCTATTCTCTCTGTTCTTTCTTTCAAAAACTTCTTTTTGTCCATTATCTCAAACCTATCTTTCTTACTCCCTATTGTCATCAGGAATACACCTTCCCTCCCTTTCTTCATTCCTCCTACTCTCTTTCCCCCTTCCACCCTCACTTGTGCTCCTACATCTCTCATCAGATTCTTGACCTCTTCCTCTCCCGTTTCCCCAAATTTCTAGATAAAATTATTGAGAAGTCACTTCTTGGTATGTTTAGGTGATAATAATTGCAATTTTTATAAATTGAAAATTAGAAAAAAATTTAGATACAACAAATTGCACAATAATGGTTTTCTGTGTAGTCCTCTTTTGGACGTCATATCTATGATGCCTATTAAAATTGACTCGAAGATTGACGTTTGGTTTTGGTAGACATTCTGCCAGAGCCAAGCTCACAGAAGAAAGAAACGAAATTCCAACAAAAACACTACGTGTCAGGGAATTCCGTTCATTACATAAATATTAATACCTTATTTTTTTATGTTTAAGGTTATCAAAGTTGTGGAATCAGTTCAATAAATTATTTAAAGAAATAATTTTTGTTTTATAAAAAAATAAATTAATATTTTAAAGATATAAAAAACAAAAAAACATGTTGTGGACCTGTAATATTATGATGTACTATTATGTTAATGGGTCCACACTCATGTTTATCATTTAAAGAAACCAATAGGCCCACCAATTTCAATCTTTTTTTTTTATTTTTTTAAAAAATCAATTTATTCTTTTATTGAACATAAAAATTATTTATGGAAATAATTTATTGAACTAATTTCTTTTATTGAAAAACACTTTTGTTTATAATATTTCTACTATTCGAACTTAAATATATTTTTTTCTCTCAGAACTTTCATTACCTTGAATATAAATAAATTAAGTATTATTATGTATGTCCTTGGCTGAATTTTTTCAAATGTAGTCTTTCATAAGAATTACAAGTTTTAAAAATATAAAAACATTTTTTTCAAAGGTAGCTCTGTAATTTATATCTACATAAATTCTTGCCTCTCTGCGACACGTATAGCAGCAAATATTACTGATAATTATAATGAAATACAAACAACTCAGAAAAGTACGCATGGTCATTTCAGTGATTCTGATTTATGAGTACAGACAAGATAGCAACTATAGTATTTTTGACTGAAATATTTTGTAGAACATTCAGTAGTTACACTTCTATCAGTAATTTCTTCGGAAAATCGTTTTTTCGAGCAAAAACAGATTATAGTTGCTGGTACTTTGATCTTTAGTATAGCGGTTCTCGTGAATTTTATTGGTAAATATATAATATTATAACATATCAACATATATAAAATGAAAGAATAATTGCAAAATTACATTTTTCATTTCAGAATTTTTTGAAGATATTAGCAAAAAATGTCTGATAGTATATCAGAATCTTACTTATAAATGTAACTCACAGCAAATAGATTCAGTTTTCCTGCGTATCACGTTTCTAAGGTGTCTTTTTAGGTACAAAATTTTCTGAAAAGATGATATGATTTATCTTTTCAAGGTTTATGTTAAAATAAAGATGAACATGACTTTATATTACATTATCTCAAAAATGTCATAGACAGTTTTTAAACTGCCTCGATCCTACATCTCATTTCGAGGCAAAAATATAAACAGTCTGAATTAAAGGCAATAATCAGTAATTATTTGAAGCCTGCTTTTCGCCCATCTTAGATTTTGGTTCTCCTTTCGTATATGTACAGTATTACAGTCAAATAAAAGAGAAAACAATTTCCTTTTTTTTCAATTAGAATTTTCAACACAATTTCGTTGTATAAAATGTACATTTAATAACTACAAGGTTTACTTAAATAACAAATTTTGCCTTGATGTTTCAGTTTGCGAACGTATACGGGAGCAGTACCCATGGGGAAACGTGCCTGGACATCCTGGTTATAGGAATTTTGTAGCTTTACCAGAAGACATTCCTGATGTTTACACAAAGAAAAGATCTGGCTTCCTGATTCCAGTCCTAGGTCCTTTACGTGTAATAGCAAAGGAATATTACATCATTGGATGGTGGCATGATTATCATTTTCGTCCAATATTTTCAGGTTTTATAGGTTCCACGTAATCTTATAATTTCCAGTCTCTTATAAGAGAGAGACTGGAATTAGTAGGAAGAGGACAACAAATATAGAAAATGTAGGATAATCAAATCGACCCCCTAAGATGGTCAGGTCGACTGCCCAAGGAGATCAAGTCGACTATCTGATATGACCAAATCAACGTTCTATGATGAGCGATTCCACCCTTTATATTGATCAGTTACGCCATCTCTCATAATCGGTTCGACTCTATGACGCTTGAGTCGACCGTTCAAGATGACCAAGTCGAAACTCTGAGATGATCGATTTGAACCTCTAGTTTTAATCTTCTAGAGATAGTCGCTTTAGCCATCTTCAAGGGCTGTCCTATAGTTGACCCTGCAATATAGTCTGTCTGCACATCTAGATGGCCAAAATGACCTTCCACTTTTCTCCGTGTATATGCTTAATCAAAATAAAGGTGAAAAAGTTGATGCATTAAATTTCTTAATGTGAAAATATTGTCAAGTGCCTGTTGAGTTAAAGATGTTAAATTGTGAAACGATGTTTGAAACTTTTTGCGAATATGTTGTATTAAGATAAAATTCAGCTTTTTGTCATAAGGTATCATTCGCCTACTTGCTGATCATCTAAGTAGTGTTCTTACTATGCTACAGTGTTTAGTCAAATCTATTTTCGAGCTCCTACTAGTATTCTACTGAATCTTACATGGTAGAGATATTCAAGGCATCTTGTGGGCACATTGGCTTAAGCCGAAATCGGAATAGGATGAAAAGATGCATGTTTTATATTTCTCCATATTGAATTTACGCCATGTCTTAGCTGGCTAAACTTATGGACCTTGGTGGCATAGGTTGCCTGTAAATTCCATTTAAGTGTACTAGCCACTGGTGGGAACCCAGATTCATTTGTTTTACGTTGAAAATAATAGCATGAAGTTATTCCATTGAAAAACAGGACTCGAAAAAAATGATGTCGTGAAAAAAAAAAGATCCTTCTGGATAGTTACATCCTTGTACAAGATGTGGTCTTCGCTTTTTAAAATGGGTGCGGAAATGTATCTATAGAAAGGCATCCATTCTGACAAGAGTCCTTGATTAAGGCTAGTTGTTGATGCATAATTATATAAGATGTTATGGTGATGCATAATGTCCGCTACATAATTATGTCTGTGAGTATTCTCTCACTGAGTTCTGACGCGACAACCATCAATAATGTGCTTAATAGATTCTTCGGTATCTCCACACAATCGGCACCTATCAAACACATCTTGATGACTTGATGTCTTGATTCCGTTTCTGGAAACAGGACACCCTTTTTCATACAAATATTGGATATCTTACTGTCACTTAATGTTGATCTTACGTGTTGGAGTGTTCACCGTGGATAGATTTTTGTCTCCTCTGCAACTCTAATTCCGCCATGATTGTTTGCCTGATATTCAAAACCAACTCTAAGGACAAATTTCAGGGCGTATGATCGAGATGTGCTTCACAGATTGTATTGTAAAGAGAAACATCTTGCTTGCTCGTAGTCTTGCAACTAATATGTCATGGTAGGATTACCCGATGATCCTCAGGAACCGCCTATCATTTCCAAAAATTTCTAATAACCTCCACCATATTTGTTAACGTTGATGCTCCTCTCAGTGTCGATTCTTAATTAACATTTTTTGGGTTTTCCCTCAAAGACGGCTGCTCTAAAATCTATTAATCAAATAACAATAAACTTTAATTGTACACTGAAAAAAAATTACTGGTTCCAAGAAAATTCACTTCTTTGGTTTATTTTCGTTGTTCCAAGGATTTGTTTATGGTACTTTAGTCCAGTAAATATTGTTCGAAAAGCAAAAAAATCAGTCCACGACTCGAAGAAATAATTTCTTTAGTGATGTTTCTTTAATGAAAGGAAATGTTTCTTCTCAATAAATGTGGAAATTATTGAGTCAAAGAAATTATTTTCTCAAAGCTAAACCTTTCTTTACATCTGTTTTTCCACCCTAATGAATGTTTCCATATTTCCAGATGTTTGCACTTCGTTGAAATAGATATTTTTTTTAATTTTTGTCAGTGCAAACAATACTTGCTTGAGAAATGTTTATAGAATATGGTAAAAGAAATTTTTATTCAATACTGGAAAAAATTAATCATTCTAAAATGAATACTTCTTATGATAGTAAAGTGATGACTTACAGCTTTTAGACTTACAGAACAAATGCCGCCGTATACTAATATGCTTCGTCAGCACCGATTGCTCGAAATATTGTTAGAAGTTCTGTTTATCCCGTGAAATAAAAATAAATTAAAACTAATAAAATATTAATCAATTATAATTTTCATAATATGAAACTACCAAACAAAACTTAAATTTTTATTTTTATTTTTCAAATTCACGCTGCATTTATTTTTATGAATTAAAATTTGAGGATTTCAAATTAGATTGAAAGCCAATTCAAAATCCTATTTAACGTCTTATACTCAAGTTAATGTATAGAATTCCTGAAAATAAAACAAGAATCCAACGATCAAATTTGGGCAAACACCAGAAAATGCTCCTATTGCAATTCCTAAAACAAAAAAATTGTGTTTCTTTAGACGAAAATAAAGAAGAGGAAAGAAAAATGAGAAGGCAGTAATAATAGAGACGAAAGAAATGAAAAAGAGAAGGAAGAGGATTTGGTTGGTTGCCTTCTCATTTTTCTTTCCTTTTTTTTTTATTTTTGTCTAAAGAAACAAAATTGTTGTGTTTTTAGGAATTGAAATAGGAGCATTTTGTGGTGGTTGTCCAAATTTGATCGTTGGATTCTTGTTTTATTTTCAGCAATTCTGTACATTTTATGAATCAAGTGATTTGTTGAGTGATTCTCTCTTTATATGGAGAAAATTAGGATTTGCAACCTGCTTATTCTGAGATAATATATCGCATCTTAGGTGTACAGTAATATTTCCTCATGTTAAAAACCCATTTCTTTGTTTTCAAAAAATATATTTTTTTAAAATTTAAGATACGGTTTTTTGAACCAGTGAATTACATCTCTCAATTAGGAAAACATTTTATATTAGCCGATGGCCTTTAATTTGTTAACAGGAAATCTGTCCTTAATTTCAGTTAACATTTCACTATATGTCAACTACCTAATTTTTAAACACAAACCTTCGATTTCTTTTCAGCTAATAACAACGTTCCTTTGCTCAATTATTATTTCACTAGCTCGAATGAATATTTATTCGCCACCATAAATTCATACATTTAGTTTAATTAACACCATTTTTCCATTCGAAGAAATTTTTTACAGCAAGTATTCCGTACTATGATTTCTTTGAATAACGAAAATTTTCTTTGATTTAAGATATTTTTTTCTCCATGTAAGTGTGCTATTTTCAAGGATTCCAAATAATAGTAGGGGAGAGTGGGGCTGAGTCGACAGTGGGGCTAAGCCGACACGTGCTTTTTTAAAGAAATATATAACCCATGTGAACTTGCTTTTTTTTTTTAATAAAAGTGGGCCCGAATGTTCTATCCTTATCGACGGAGGTTCGTGGCATTATTCATAACATGGCACATTCTACGACAGAAAACATATTGTCGGAGGTGAAAAGTTTTATTCGGCGCTTGTAAAAAACTGTCTTTTTTGATTATGTATAATCGTCAAATATAATCTATATTCATCTTCCGTAAAAAAGGTGCTGAACGTAATTGTCTTGTTTAATTTCGATTTCTCGATGATATTGAACGTTTTTCGGATATAAACATATAAACATATAAACAGGTTGTGGTTTCTATATATGTTATTACACAAAACTATGTATATTTCAGTAATATGAGTAATAAAAAAAAGAGTATATTATGCTTCTCAATGTAATAGTAATTTCCAATCATTAATTCATTTCTTTTCTAAGCTAAGTTTTGCACTTCTGAATATTTGTGTACTAACATTACTTTATGTATTTGTTATACTTTTTCGTTTAGTACATTTTCAACTCACTTTATCTTCATCATTTTTCTATATCTCCACATTTCAAACGCTTTTATTCTTTTTTCTACAATGCTACACAATTAATACATAAGTTTTTAGTAGTTTCTTCCTAAATCCTATATCTATATTAGATGTTGGTAACTTTTCCTTATAAGCGAAAGCCTTCTTTCCTTGTGCTATGTTTGAATCACATCTTGTTTTGATGGAACGTCATCTGTAATTTTACTACCTAGGCAGCAAAATTCTTTATCTTCTTTTATTCAACTTTATTCCTCTTCTTTTGTTCATCTTCTTAGTATTTATGAACATTTCTTCCATTACCTACAGCGCACTCTCTTTCTCTCTCTTTACGTAATAGCTCCCTGTCATCTTATTTGTTGGCTTTGATTTTTTTATTTTCGCAGTTTGATTCTTATTGTATAAATTACAGATAAGGCAAGTCTTACCTTTATAAACATAGTCGCTTCAGTTTCATTATTCGATACAGCATATTTCAATATTATAGCAAATATCACTGATGCGCAAATAGAATCAATAATCAACATTACGGAACTACTAGACGCAGCCTATTATTATTATTATTATAATTATGTTAATGATATATAAACATTTTTTTCAAGGTCGCTCTGTAATAATAATGATAATGGAATACAAACATCTCAGAAAAGTACGTACCTGCATTTCATTTAATCTGATTTATAACGACAAATGAGATAGCGACTATAGAATTTCTCACTGAAATATCTTGTACAACATTAGTTAGTTACACTTCTATCAGTAATTTCACTGTAAGACCGTTTTCGCCAGCTGAAAGAAATGAGGGTTTTTCGTACTTTGATCTTCAGTGTAGCGGTTCTCGTTAATTCTACTGGTAAATATATAATATTATAAGATATCAATATAAATAAAATGAAAGAATGATTGCAAATTTAAATTTTTCATGTTATTATTCCGAATTTATTAGAGATATCATCAAAAAATGTATTATAGTGTTTTAGAATCTGACTTATTACTCTAACTGACAGAAAATAGATTCATTTTTGCTGCGTCTCATCTCTCTAAGGTCTCTTTTTATGTCCGAATTTTTCTGGAAAGGTGATATGATTTTACTTTTCAAGGTTTATGTTAAGACAAAGATGAACATAGCTCTATGACATCATCTCAAACAAGTCATTGACAGTTTATCAACTGCCTCGATCTTAGATCTCATATTAAGGGAGAAATAAAAAAAGTCTTAATTGAAGGCAATAATCAGTATTAATTTGCGACCTATTTTTTGCTCATCTTGGATTTTGTTTTTCTTTCGTATTTGTACAGTATTACAGTCAAATTGAACAGAAAACATTTCACGTTTGTGTTTTTAATCAGAATTGTCGACACAACTTCGTTGTATAATATGTACATTAAGTAACTAGAAGATGCTTTTTAATTAAAAACTTTTGTGCCGATGTTTCAGTTTGCATCCATATACGGGAAGGAAAACCATCCGGACTCGTACGTGCGCTTCCTGGCTACAGGCATTTTGTAGCTTTACCAGAAGACATTCCTGATGTCTACACCAAGCTACGCGATGGTCCTCTGATTCCAATCCTAGGTCCTTTAACTGTATTAGCAAAGGATGATTATGTCCTTGGATGGATGGACAAAAATACTGTTCATCCAATATATAATTATGAAGGCGATAAAGTCATAAAACATATAATAAGCGGAGCAAACCATAAAATGACATATCCAAATGTTGAGCTAGCACATCCATCTGAAGTTTTTCCACTTATGGAACAGGCCATTCTGGATCATTCCAGAAGCCTCCGAAGCCCAGGCAGAGGCAGAAGCAATTAATTCAAATTTCCACAAAAATTTAAGTACAATTTTGTTTTAACCGATGGTATTAGCTGCGCGGTGTTTATCGACTTTTCCTCTCTCGAACGTTAAGCATCGAAGGACGTGGTTAGTGCTCTAATGGTTCATCGTCCGTAATTCTTGCTATGAGGAAAATATACTAGTGAATGAAATAAAT
This sequence comes from Andricus curvator, assembly GCA_932195095.1. NCBI lineage: Eukaryota > Metazoa > Arthropoda > Insecta > Hymenoptera > Cynipidae > Andricus > Andricus curvator. Next base: position 15,029 of record CAKNYM010032186.1, read on the forward strand.
ACATAAAAATTGCTATATCTGAAATATAAAAAGATGTTTTTGAATAACCAATAAAAATACTTAAATCAATATATATAATAAATCCACTTAAATTAATATGTATGCTCCCCCTCCGCGGTCACCAATCTTCGCAGTTTTTGCTACGTAGAAGTTTCTGCGTTCCTAACAAACATTACTGCTGTACAAATAGACTAATTAGTTTATGAGTTTTAAAGGCAGAAACCTCATTTCCAATGACGTACTTTTACAAGTTTTCACAGTAATGTATGTCTATATTCTCAACTTTCTGCGACACGTGGAGTAAATGTAACAGTTAATGAAACACAAACAAGGAAAATTAGCTCCTCTCCTCCAGTCCACCTAATTTATAATGACAAATGAGATAAAGGCTATTAAATCTGGTTGAAATATATTATAGAATATTCATTAGCTGTACTACGGTTACAAATTTCTCAGTACATCCGTTTTTTTTAGCCAAAAAAAGCATGAGGGACGTTGTGTTGGTTGCCTGGTCTTCACTTTAGCGGTCCTTAAATTCGTCATTCCTCAAATTTTCCCTTATCCTTGTACAGAAAGATGAACACGCAGTGAAGTGTACGTTTATGGGGATCCACGCAGTGAAGTGTAAGTTTATGGGGATCCAGCCCTGATACACTTTCCGTGCATTGGTCATCACCCCCGCCCCCATTTAATACTAACAGCGAACCGTGCCCGCGATTTTTTTCAAAAATACATGAACGGCGAACGACACGCATATCTTCACATACGCGTAAGGACATCCACACAATCATGCGGCAGGAAAGTCTCATTTTCAGGTTACGCAAGATGGCCTTTATTACAAGAGACAATTAGCCGCTACCGTTGTTAATTTAAAGAAAATGATGATGCCGCAGGTGTTCAATAATATCGCCTTCTGCATAATCCTTAATATAAAATCTCTAAACGATATTGTCGTTTTCGATTCTGACGATTTTCGAGAGTAACACGGTGGTAACGTTTGCTTGCTGTAGGCCGCTCATATTCAACAGTAGTGTGTGCCTGTGTGTGGTGCTGCATTTGAGATCAGTGATGCTAACTGAGTCGCCTTTATGTGCGCATGTTTGAATTGTAATATAGTTGATTGGCTGTAGTACGCGCCCGTATTTGAATTCCCAATGAGGACGCGAACTAGAACCAATAAGCGCCATTCTATCGAAGCATGCGCATGTCAAGGTGGTCTTTTCGGGATCACTTAGTTCGAGTTCGATAATAATACGTCACGTGTTTTTTCGTATTTGGTAATGCGCGGCTCAGTGTTGCCAACCGTTGCACGGTAAAGTCTGTAAAAGAAGTAATGAACCATAACCTCAATTGTGATGGTAGTCTGTTTTTAAACTGTTTACGCAAACAAGAAATTTCCAAATTAATCATTTTTACGCTCTGTAACTGTGATTTCTATCATGATTTAATTATATTTATCATATTAAATATCATTTGTGAAACTCGTGTACGTTTCAGTTCTACTTTCACTATAGGATTGAAATCTCCATTTCCTTATAGTGACACATTCGAATAATTATTTTTTTTCGGTTTGAATAGAAGTATGTCAGAGATCTGTGTATGTTTACAGATCAAAAATTTTATAATTTAAGAAGATGTTCAAATTAAGAATTTTTAAGCTCTCAATGAGCACTGCTATTAAAAAAAACACCGATACTTTAAGAAATTGATTTTGATAATTTGAAGGGATTTTAAAGAAGTTCAAAGACTATAAGGTATTTTTTTTATCCAAAAGGAATTTTCAAGATCTTCAAACAATTGCAAAGAATTTCAAAAGATTTCAAAGAATTTGGAATATTTTGACTTATTATAAAATATTTTAAAGAATTTTTTATTGATTTCACTAACTTAATAGGATTTCAGAGGATTTAAAAAATTTCAATTGATTCTAAAAGATTTAAAATTGATATATTGTGGGAAAATATTTCAAAGAATTTCAGTAGATTCCGAAGAATTTTTTATTTATTTTGATAATTTGAAGGAATTTAAAAAAAAAGACTGGGAATATTTTAGGGCATTTGAAAAGAATCCAAAACATTTGAAAGAAATGTCAATAATTTCAATGAATGCCAACAGATTTTAAAGGGTTTGAAATATTTTAGGATATTTGAACAGATTTCAAGGAATTTTCAACCGATTTTAGTAATTTAATTGATTCAAAAGGATTTTTTAAAGAATTTTTCAAGATTGGGAATATTTTAGGGTATTTCAAAAGAATCCAAGGTATTTCCAAGAGATTTCAACAATTTGAAGGATTTTCAAAAATATGTAAAGAATTTGGAAACTTTTAGAGGTTTCTTGAAGATTCCAAGGATTTTTCATTTGATTTCAGTACTTTAATTGATTTCAGAGGATTTGCAATATTCTGGAGTAATTTAAAAGATTCCAAAGAATTTTTTGTTTATTTTGATAATTTGAAGGAATTTGAAAAAAAGACTGGGAATATTTGAGGGCATTTGAAAAGAATCCAAAGCATTTGAAAGAGATGTCAATAATTTCAATGAAGGCCAACAGATTTTAAAGAGGTTGAAATATTTTAGGATATTTTAACAGAATCCAAAGCATTTCCAAGAGATTTCAATAATTTTGAGGAATTTAAAAAAATGGTAAAGGATTTGGGAACTTTAAGAGTATTTTAAAAGATGTCAAGACATTTTCGTAAGCTTTAAAAAGTTTCAAGTGATTTTTAAAGATTTAAAGGATTTCAATAATTTGAAAGAGTTTCAAAGGATTGGAAATAATTTATGGTGCTTTTAAAAATTGCAAGGGATTTTGAAGAGTTAAAAAAATTTCAAGGAGTTCTAAAATATTGTGAAGGATTTTAAATATCTTAGGGTATTTTGAAAGATCCTATTAATTTTTGAATTGATTTCAGTAATTTAATGTTACTCATAGGATTTGAATTATTTTATGGTATTTTAGAAGATCTAAAGCATTTTCAAGAGCTTTAAAATGTTTCAATTGATTTCCAAAGGTTTGAAAGGGTTTGATAACTTTAACAGTATTTCAAAAGATTCTAAGGAATGTACAATTGGTTTCAGAGGATTTGAAATATTTTAGAGTATTTAAAAAGATTCTAAAGCATTTTCAAGAGATTTGACAAAATTTGCATGGGGTATTGTATCGAAGAGTTTTCCAAAATTTCGAAAATATAGATCGATTTAATAGGACCCATGCCAGGTTTTAGGGTATATCAAAAGATTTCAAGCAATTTTGAATTTATTTCGGTAACCTAATAGGATTTGAAATGATTTAAAATATTATAAACTATTTTTAAAGACTTTAATGCACTTTCAAGATATTATTAATTTTTTATGGAATTTTAAAGGCTTGGAATGACTTTAAGAGGAATGAACAAATTTTTCTGAGAGTTTAAAGAATTTTTTTACAACTTTGGAATATATGAAACTATTTCATAGGACTTGCGAGGTTTCAATATATTTTAGAATATTTAAATGAATTGTATGCGATTCCCGAAGATTTCAATGATTTTAATGGATTTTAAAAGCTGCCAAGGTATTTTCAAAAATTTTCCAGGATTCAAGAAAATACTTTAAAATGTCATATAATTTCACGGGATTTTATAATATTTCACTGTACTTTAAGAAATTCATTAACAAGAAGTGAGGGGTTTTTTAGGTTTTCACAGATTTGTAGAGATTTTCAAATATGTTTTGCAATTAATTTGAATTCACCCTGAATTGTTACTCATTCATTCAGAATTATTTTATTATGTCTTTCGAATTTTGTTGATTTACCTGAATTCTTTTGAATTAAATCAATAATTCTATTCTGTTCAATGGATATTTTTTTCAGTTTGTGTTTAATTCGTCTTGAAGTGTTTTAACATCATTTTGAATTCTTCAACATTCAATAAAATTCTTTTGAATTCCCTTGTATTTTTCCAAAATCATTTTAAAATTACTAAAATCAATTACATTTTTTGGAGTTTTAAATTTTTTCCAATTTATTTCCATGTTTTAAATTTTAACTTTAATTCTTGGAAGTTTTATGAATTGAATTTTTCGAAAAGCTTTCAAATCCAAAAGAACATCAGTCACACTATTGATGCACATATTTACTTTAAGTCACTTTTTGGATTAGAAATGAGTCTTGCTGCAAAAAACGTCGAATTAAAAATTATTGCTTCGTACTCCAGAGATATTCTCTGGACATCTGCTTTTAGACAACTTCGCATTCAAAATACAATACTTTCGAATAATTTTCAATCCGACGTTTTTTGTAGGGCAATTTCTCTGCTTTTTTCGGTTTGAATAGGTCACTATTCTTAAATAAATTAGGCTGTAACCGCCCTTAGAATAATAAACTACACATTCAGGCCTCGGGCTCAAAACACACTATTGACACTATTTGACACTTTTTTCAAGCGATGACGCTGTTTTGCTACTATTTTGAAAAAAAAGACACTAAAGACACTATTTTCCGATTAAAAACACGAATTTATCAACCACTATAGATTTTTTGAAGAATAAAAAATTGACAGATTTTCGCAGAAGGAAAAAAAATATATTGTTTGAAAAGTTTGTGTTTAATTTAGTTTTTAATAAGAAAGATACTGTATACCATTAAGCCATTTCCCTTTCGGGGTAGGCGTGACACTACCCGATTCGGGTAGTGTTTCTAGGTTGATAACTTGTAGTAAATAACTACAAGTGTGGGCTCACCACACCCACGATGTGCCAACAGCACTCAGTTTTCTCGAATGGTCACCCATCCAAGTGCTAACCGCGCCCAACGCTGCTTAACTTCAGTGATCTGACGAGAACTGGTTTTTTCAGCGTGGTATGGCTGACGTTCATAAAGGCCTGGAAAGTTCTATCGACAGGATAATTTTCTTCTTATAATAAAAGAATTTAATCATTTTGACGTAAACAACAGATACGATAAAAATGTTCACACAAAAATGTTCATGTAAAAAAAAGTTATACTAAAATACATTTTACTTTTTCGTAATAACGTGCATCATTTATGATAAAAATTAAAAAATTAATTTTTCTTGAAAAAAATTCACCACATCTCTCAATGCATAATAAAATATTAGTGGCGAATGGATTACTATAGAGTATAAACAGCAATAATTGCGGAGCAAATAGACAATTTAAAAATTTGTTATCATATTTCTTGAAAACTGAAAGATTGCTCATTACTGCCACTATTCTATGTATCATTCATTTTTTTAAACTTTGTAAAACTTACATAATAATGAAAATTAATATTATTCGCAGTATTTATCAATTTGAAATTTATATGCTCATATACATGTTAAAACGAATAATTCACAATTTATTTTATAAATAACATTTCTTTTAATTTATAGAATCAAAAATGTATTACGCCAATATAATTTATAAATAAGTTAATTGTTAAACAAATTTAAGAGCCGATTATAATAAATTGAATTATAATTATATTCACAATTTTTTCAAGATGATAACGGTGATAGAATTTACCTACAAATAAATAACGAGAAATCCATTACTCCTTTAGCTTCAACATCATCCTGTAGTGCCTTCTAATTATTTTTTACGAATATTTTGTAACATTAATTAAATATAAATAACATAGAAAAAATAAGTATTTGGTTTATTCTTTTTCATAACAAAAATTAGTAGGCGCGCGCCTTGGCGCGCGCACGACTACTAGTATGTAAAAATTTTCTAGCTCCAAATCTTCAAAAAGATTGGTGCACCTCACATGGAGGCTCTCTGTAAAGCAAATCACGATGTGAAATCGAGATGTCAATAATTCTGAAATGATGATCATTTTCATTCCACCAGAGGACGCCCGGTCAATTGTGTCTAACTAGATGGTTTGTCATAATAGTCATGTCCCGGTAGAGAAGATGATGTTCATTCTGTAATACCCTTTGCAAGGGAGTATTCTAAAGCATTCCAAGATTGAACGCAATTTGCTAGTGAGTAATCCCAGCACCATCGTCATGGATATGTTCAATTGTCCTATTTGGATTTTCACAGAATCAACAAAGTGTATTCTCAACTGTGACTGGAGTGCTGTATATATTATTGTGTAGTTCAAATAGTTTGAACTGAAAATCCTTTTTCTCTTGATAAACAAAAAGTTACGTCTTTCGTATGCCCGGTACCGGCCTATTTTAAAGCATGTCCTTCACATGTATTTTCTCTGAAAATATTTTGAAAAATACGACTAATGTGGTGTACCTGGATTCATAAAAAATAATCTGAGTTTCTTAATTCAAGAATTAACAAAAATACATTTTATATTAAAAATGTGATTGTTTAAAATCACCGTAAATGTTATTACTATTTAGTATTTTACCATTAGGACAAGTACCTTTTGGGATAAGCGTAACTCGTTCGGTTCTAGTCTCATTATACCTCAAGGGATTAAGTAATTTATATGGTAAGGGTGAGTGAGGGATTTGTAGGAGAAGAGATAGACTTTTGATCAATCTGAAAGTCACGAGTTGCTAATTTAGAGAACATACTCGTCTCATAACACCGCTCCTAGACAAGTCACTGATCAATTTCTTTAGCAATCGCGCAAGATAAAAAGCTTCACCAAGCCATCCTACGTGACAGTTCACACATAAATACTCAAAGTGAATAATAAGACCACAGGAAGAACCATACCCTTTCCCGAACTAGATCCGCTGAGCAAAACTGTTTACGAAGGCCCATGAGTAGCCAAAATCTTTCGTATCAGGCATCTATCAGCCCGCTGATACTCTTCGTCACAAATTTCTCATAAAAAATTTTCCTCCACAAATCGCTGTCTCCACATACATCTGTTGCTTCCTGTATATGCATCCATCTTTTCATGCAAGCTCTTGTGTTTATATGTCCCTTTATATCTTCTTGCCTTAGAGTAACTTTTATGTATTTCCACCATTATTTCCAAAAGCAACAAAAAAAAGCTGCCGGCTCAGGACCAGCACGAATGTTTACACATTTCATGCTATTACGCACACGAAACACATCCGAATGAAAAATCGACTCCATCAGGCAAAAGCACATAGAATACAGAAACCAACGCACTCATTCGTCTGAACTTTCCAAAATATTTACACACTTACAGCTGCTTCACGAGAATTAAAGAAAATAGAATTCTGTTTGCACGGAAAATTTATACCCCGCTCACGTTGTCAAGCGAAAACTAAAGTGACAATTGTCAGCGTAAATTACGTCCTTGTCTACCAACCTATCATACGTTGTCACCGTACGTGATTCAAGCATTTCTGAGCTCTAAATTACGCTTCACTACTGTTTTTGGGAGGTTTTCACACCAAGGATGGATATGGAATATGGATACATGCTGATATCGAATGTCTAAATCTCAGTTTGACTATCGGTAATGGGTAGCATTTAAAAAAGGTTTTCGGCAGGTTTCCTGTTCCTTGGTCAAAAAGTCCAAGCAATTTCAAGCGTTTCTATTGGAAATAAGGATGGGTTTTCTATATATGAAAATATTAAAGACTATGCATATTTGAATGATAAACAAAATGATGAAAATAGATTAGATGAACAATAATGTTTTGTATTGAAGAAAATATACCACTGAATTGCAAATATTTATGAAAAAAATGTGCTTTAATTACAAGAATTTCACGTAGAACAATCCACATCCGGGATTTTGACTCATGTAGAATTGCACACCCCAGATTTTGAAAACACTTCCAGCTTTTTGGGTACATTGCAAATAAAGTCATTACATTAATATTGCTCTATTATATGAAGATTCTTGTAAATTACCATCGAAAAGGATTTAATTTTATATTGATGCCCCCACCCCTAACTATCAGTGGTCGCATTTATTGCAATCTTCTCAATTTCATACAATTTCCTTAATCGTATTTTTAGAAGGTGGCACAGTAATTTATACCATTGTTCTTATCTGTTTGCGTCACATGACGCAAATATAAATGATAATGATAATGCAATACAAACATCTCAGAAACGTAAGCTTCTCCCCTCCAATCCATCTAATTTATAAGGCCGAATAAGATAGCGTATAGTATTTATGGCTCAAATATCTTGTGGAATATCGATCAGTTACACTGCAATTAGAAATTTCTCCGGAGATCCGTTTTATCTGGCCAAATAATGAGGGACGTTGGTACTATTTTCCTAACTTTAGCGGTTCTCGTCAATTTTATTGGTAAATATATAATATTATAATGATATACATATACTTGTAATACTGATTGATTGAGGATCGCATTGCTAACAATTTTTCAGCGTTAAAGTAACTAACGAATATTTGTAGACATTATACATAGTGATATGATTGAAATAATAATGATAATTTGTGCACCTATACCTTTCATAGATAATTTTGTTGTATTGTACTGTATTGTACTGTATTGTATTGTATTGCAACTTTAGGTACTGCCTATGGTCAAGTCATGAGCTGATTCTACGATAAGCTGATTCAACCATGAGCACATAGTACCAGCCTATGAGTGTAAATGATCTCTAACATTGTTTCCTCAAATTCCACTATAGGAATGACAATGGTATCCACAGTAGTAAAATTAAAGTTTGAGGAATAAGTTGATTATAATTTTTTTAATTGAAGCCTAAATTACTTGATGATGTCACGAATAGTATTTTCTGTTTATTTTTATTTGACAACATTAGGAGTGTTCCCCTCTGCTGAGAAACTAGGCATTGTGCGCTCATTGCCGAAATGCGAAAGCCCAAGTTCTTATGAAGATGTTCGCCCAATCACCATCCTGCCTTATCTCTCAAAAATCTTGAAGAAGATATGTGTACAGCAGCTAACCTTGTTTGTTAACAAAAATGGGTTGCTACCTTCTTGCCAGTCGGGCTTTAGGAAGGGGTTCTCTGGTTAGGCAACCCTTTTCCATGTTTCTGATGAGATAGGTCGGGCGTTGGACTATTCTGAGGTAATCTTAATGGCCCTGTTAGATCTTTCCCGTGCTTTTAAAGCATTGAACCATGGCATGCTTTTGGCAAAGCTGGCGTCGATAGGATTGTCAGAATCCGCTCTAAGTTGGTATAAGGGTTTCCTTTCGAACAGAGAACAATGTGTGCCGATCTCCTGACCCTCAAACAAAGCGAACGTCTCATCGAAGAAGTGTGAATAGAGATGTGCCGCAGGAGGCATTTAATAGCCCAACTCTATTTTCGATTTATACTCACGATGTGTCAGAGGCAATTTTCGAGGTCTTGCGGCTAAAAGAAACGATTGTTTAGGGTAGAATTGCGTTCACTATTCATATTTCCGCGGACGATATTCAAATCTATGTGCGATGCACATGGGAAGATATTGAGGAGGGAGCAGCGATTCTAAACGCGGTATTAAACTGCGAAGCATGCTGGGTAGCACAACGCGCAGTCGTCGTCAATCCGTCCAAATCAGTTATCCTGCCGATCGGTGAGGTTGACCGAGACCGTTTACCTATCGTCAGTATCAACTCCTCGCAGCTTTCCGTTGTCTTTAGTGCAAAAAACTTTGGCATGAAAATGGACTCCTTATGCAACTTCGAAGAACACTCTGTTAAAAAGTTAAACGCTGCGCACATCCGATTGAGGAAGCTATATCCTTTTCGTCGCTTGCTTGAGCAAAATATCAAATTGCTGTTAAGTCAATCGTTAATACTCTCCCTTTTTGATTACGGCTTCACGAGCTATCGGCCTGTCCTGAGTACGTCTTTGGGGAACAGGATACAGAGAATGCAAAATTCATGCTTAAGATACGCATTTGGTATTAAAAAATTCGACCACATTTCCCCGGCGTTCGCTGAATCCGGTTGGATAAAGATGGATCAGCGTCGGAAGCTGCATCTCTGTATTCTGGCCTTCAAGGTATGGTCGAGTAGTGAACCCCCATATTTGAGAAATCTTCTTGCTACTACGGCAGAAAGACACCCTCGAAAATCACTGATGACAGGATTCAACGGTAAATTTGTAGTTCCATTTGCCTGATCAACTAAAGCAGAGGCATTTTTTTTATTTCAGTTTCGTTGCGATCTATGCTGCCTCGTTAGTGCAGAACTACAGGTCAATTATAACCCTACGTCAGACTATTCTCTTTCCGCGTAGTGTTTTTTCATTTGTTCAACTGATTCAACCAATTCTAGTCATAATCAAAATAATAATTTTAAGTTAGTTTGTAGAAGGATACGTTGGACAGCAGCTCGAGCTGAACCTCTGCCTTCTATGTTCCTATTGTTCATCTTCCTTTTTTATTCAATTTTATGTCGACTGGGTTATTATCAATTATATCACAAAAGTCTGGCTCAAGATGTGTTTCCGTTAACTTAAAGCATAAGAAATCTGTAAGATAAGTTTACCTTATGCATTTTGCTATTACTTCCAATTATTCACTCAACGAAGCTAACCACTCTTTTTCAACATCGGCTTCGCGAACATGCCAGCGATTTAGCTATCGATTTTTTTCTGATTAGTAGGTACCCAAAAAGCCCAAGATCAAAGTAGTAGAACGCTGTTGGAACATAAAAAATCTATAACCTATTACATCAGAGATATGTAAGATTATTATGTGAAAAATGTACAACACAGCTTGTCATTACCCTTTTTAACTTCATTCTTATTAGCATTAGGAGAATGATTTCATTCCTGGTATAAAACTAAATAATTCAAAACAAGAAATAAGAGGTATTAATAAGGCCTGTTTTTACCCATTCCAGATTTCGTTCTCCTTTCTTATGTACAGTATTATAATTCAATTGACAACAGAAGATAGTATTTGGTTCGCGGTTTCAATTACAATTCTTGACACCGCACCTTTTTTATAATAGGAATATTAAATAAGTTCAAGATTTATTTACATTAAAAACTTTGTCTCGATGTTTCAGTTTGCCTTCGTGTACACGAGGGGAAACCATCTGGACCCGAGTTTGGATTTCCTGGTTTCAGGTACTTTACAGCTTCACCAGATGAACTTACTGATGTCTTCACCAAGGTACGCAATGGTAACCTGATTCCAGTCCTAGGTCCTTTAGTAGTAATAGCAAAGGATAATTTCATTGTTGCATGGAAGGAAAATCATCGTATTCGTCCAATATATAATTCTGATGGCGTTGCAGTCATAAAAAATATAAGAACCGGAGCGACCGATATAATGAAGTTGCGACTTCATTAGCTAGCAGATCCATTGCAAAATTTGTCAAATATAAAAAATGCTGTTGCAGATCGGATGAGACTTTCGTTAACGGCTTCCGATCAAGAAAGGCTTAGTGCAGTAATCCTCTCCCTTAGCCAAAAGTTCATGTGAACGCTAGCGCTTTCCTTAAAAATCCGTCTGTAAAAGTTTAGAGATAGTTAATTAGGATGAGTTTTCTATATATGGGTGATTCTCAGTATTAAGCTGACTTTTGAAATGAAAATAATTTTTTTCGCAAAAGTATTTACAAATATGTGTTTCTTATCCAAACAAATTATTGGTGCTAGCATAAGCAATTTTGAAAGTATTCGAGCCTAATTGATAATTTTTTCATGTTTTTTAAAACAATTTTTGAAGAAATTATCGTTCTTTTCCAGAATCTGCATTAGCGATACGATTTTCATAAAAATAAGTATTCGAAAATTGTGATGTCGCTGAATCTGAATTTGATAACAGAATTTGTAATTTAAAGTATGCTAATATAATATAGCGCATTCAAAATTTCAATATTGTCTCAATTTTATAAAAAATTGGTATCCTGAGAATTTCGGGGTCCCTCAAATCAAATATAGTAATATAGAATTCATCAATTCAAAACGACTGATTCAATAGGTGAATTCATAATCTAAAAATATGTAATTTGAAGATTCCAAATTGAAATTTATTCAATTGTATAGATTTATAAATTATAATTCTTAAATACAATTCAATTCAATTTTAAATACTTAAAATTCAAAGTTCTTTAATTTTGAACAGTTAGAATTGAAAATTCGAATGTTTACAGTTTAAAATTTCGTAATTTTGAATGTTTTTTTGGAACATGCAGTTCAATTTTGAAGCATTGCAATGGAAAATTTTTCAATTTTGAATGAAGTCTCTTAAATATTCAATGTGTTTGATAGAAGACTATAAAATTTTGAATGCTTTCTTGGTAATGTTCAATTAAAAAAATTAAAAATTGAAAATACTTAAATTATGAAGATTCGACATCATTTATTCAATTTTTAATATGCATAAATAAAATTTTCAAAATTTTTTTGAAACTCAAGAGTTTCTGATTATGAACCTTCCAAATTGTTATATCAAAACTCAAAGCTTGCATAATTTTTTATTGTAAATTCTCAAAATTAAAAAATCTTCCATTTTAAATATTTACAACTCAGAGTTCTTTAATTTTGAACAGTTAAAATTGACAATTCGAATGTTTATGGTTTAAAATGTTGTAATTTCGAATGTTTCTTTGAACATGCAGTTCAATTTTGAAGCATTACAATGAAAAATTATTTAATTTTAATCTAACTCTCTTAAATATATAATGTGTTTAATAGAAAACTATGAAATTTAGAATGCTTTCTTGGAAATGTTCAATTAAAAGAATTAAAAATTGAAAATAATTGAATTCTGAAGATTTGACATCATTTATTTAATTTAAAATATGTATAAATAAAATTTTTTCTATTTTGTCGAAATTCAAGAGTTTCTGGTTATAAACCTTCCAGATTGTAATTTCAAAACTTAAAACTTGCATAATTTTAATTGTAAATTTTCAAAATTAAAAACTCTCCAACTATTCAATTTTAAATACTTATAATTAAAGCATTTAATAATAAATACGATTTATAAGAATTACAATTTTTAAATTCAATTTTGAAGGTTTTTTCAGAATAGTTTGATGTTAAAGATTTACAATTAGGATTGATTAAATTTTGAAGATTTAACATTCAAATTCATTCACTTTTGTATATTTGCAACTAACAATTAACAATTGCGGATAAAATAATCTGTATCTCTCTTATGCTTTCGGCCAATGTTACCAAAAAGAGAAAAATTTAATTTTAACATAATTTAATAAATATTCGCAAAGATATTACAAGGACAAGAAAAAGTGACCTTTATATGGAAAAATACCCATGTGTATAAAATTCTCAAGGTGAAGCCAGTTGGCATGAGCTGTATGAGTGTGTGTATTATGTGGAACAATCCAGAGCCGTCTGTGTAAACAGGCTATAATTAATGTATGATTTTTTCAAATATACAAAATTTTGTATGACGTATTTTCACAACGTGACATGGTTATTTATATCAGTTTCCTTAACTCTCTCCGACATGTGAAGCAAATATGACTGATAATGATAATGTAATACAAACATTTCAGAAAAGTAAGCTTCTCCCCTCCAATCCGTCTAATTCAGGAGTTTAAATGAGATAGCGTCTAATATATTCGACTAAAATATTTTGTAGAATTTCGATCAGTTACACTACGATCAGGAATTTATCTACAGATCCGCTTAATCTGAATAGAAAAAATGAGGCTTGTTGGTACTATGGTCTTCACTCTAGCAATTCTGGTTCATTCTATGGGTAAATATACAATATTACCAAAAACATCTGCGTCGCAAAAAAATTTTTCCAAGTAAAAGTCTTTGGTAAGTTTTCACTTCTTTTCAATAATTATCTATATCAAATAATACACTTGTTTCAAAGTATTAAGAACATATTTTATACTCAATATAATGCATATAATAAGTATTGATATTGTAAATGAAAATATAACTAGGGCTAACAAGAGTATTGTGGATCTTTTTTTAATGAACTGTACTATGCAATAAAAATGCTTTTAATAAACTTATTATACATGTTAGTTGTATTTCAATATTGGTTCAGTACAAGATTAATAAATTTATACTCATTAAATAACACCTTTTTCTGCCACCCACAGAAAGACATGTTGATAGTGTAAAAATTATTGATGTTAATTTTAATGTCCTCTAAAACTTAGAAGAGAAGGTATTTTTCATCTTTTAGTACTTTCATAGCCACGGTGTGCCTGAACCAACTTTAAATGCAAGGTCATAGCACATTCAATTTTTTTATTGGATTCGATTTAGGGGCTCCAAAATAGTGTGGAAAAAAATGTTGAGCCAAATTCCCTGAGCCGTTTTTGATAAAAGTGTTTTTTATGGGTTAAAAATAGAAATTTTCAAAAAAATGTGATGCACCTTTATTTTTTTCACTTTATTTAACGAAATATGGTAAATAAATATAATATCAGTCCATATCAATACTGAGAAAAAAAAATTTTATTTTCACACATGTCGGGCATTGTACTCTTGTACAGCTTTTAGTAAGTTACTTGGGTAATGAGGGTGTGTGCTCGAAACTTTATATTTAGCCCAGGTCGTTTTAAAATCCGAATGGACAGATTCCATGGCTTGTTTACTGTAAAATCCAAGGCCTTTTCTCAACTTTACAACAAAAATCAGGGACATGAAAAAAACCGCGTGAACTTTAGGTGTAATTGAAATATCCAAATCACAGTAACTTCGCTCAAACTCAGATATACAATCTACGTATTTCGGGTTTAATGTTGAAGAAAAACAAGAATCAACGACGGATTGAAAAGCCTTAAAGCACCTTACATATTTTAAACAACCAATGCTACATATTCCACGTAATAAGTCGATGTTTTCTAAAAGCATTTTGCAAGAATTACCTGCGAGCGCTGGACTCCCATGTACAAACTTGCGAGTAACAGTACACATCCTAGCCCATTGGAGACTCTCATCTTCAAATTCCATCAGCATGTGTTTATACATTTTGTTCACAACCCCGAGCATCAGGTGTAGTTCTGGTGGTGGAATTATTTCTAATATTTCTGTTCTAGCGTTTTCTGAGAAAATTATAGGAGTATTTGTACAATTTTTATACTTCTTCGCAGATGATGTTTTAGTTCCACTGTCTTGCCACGCAAAAAATTTTTCCTTACAATTTCCAACAGTTCTGTATTCCCCACACATGTTTAATTCATCCTTTGATGCAGTACACCATGTGCAAGGAAAACTGCTTGCATGTGACATGATGCCCGTTAATACGTTGGCAAGTTTTAAATCAGTTGCTATTGTCCCGTTTAAATCCTTCAATTTTAAGAGTGACCACATCAATAGAACGTTTTCATAATTCTCTTGTGTATGTGCCATTATTCCAAGCAGTAGTAATTTCTTGACCCCAGAATCCTTAAACTTTTTTGCGACAACGCCTTCGGTATACTTCTGTCGACCTTCTACATTTGCAACTTCTGATTCATCCAAAGACTGCATCGAAAGGCAAACTTTCAAAAAACCTCCGCCACTATCTATTCCGAATTTCAAATACATTTCATCAACTTCCCTTTTTTCTTTAACAAACTGAAATAATCCTTTTACATCATTGCAAAAACAACAAAGTTTCTGCAGTAGTTGCAGTATCGTTATTTTTAATGTCAATCACATTACACTCTTTCATACTGAAATACAAATCAAGAGAATGGTTCAAATTTTTTAATTTTTTTTTTAAATCTGGTTGACATAATTTTCTGTCATTCGTAGCGACGCGAAGAGCTGCTGTAATACCATGTACATGATGCGTTGAAAGCCCATAACTTGTTCCAATTTTTAAGACATCTTCAGCAGAAACACGCTTCCGTTTTTTGCTTTCTGATTGCTGTTCAGTCAAAGAAATTTTCAAAGGCTTTCCATGTTTCTGAGATAAAGCGATTACCGTATTTCTATCTGATTTATTTTCCTCAACGTTTGTCCTTTTTCATTTGAAATTACTTTAATGAAATGACACACCAAGTGTTCTTTTTCTTTTAGGGGTATATCGTTTATAATATGATGTTTTAAATGTTCGTAATGCTTCGGTGTACAAGAAAAATGTGATTTTCCTACTACTAATTCTGAATGGCACTTTTTGCAGTATCTTGTTTTATTTCTTTCTTTCGCATCTGATGTGTTTTTTACGAAATTGCTGTGTCCTGGTGTTCTCACTAAGTTACATAAGTCGCATTCGCATAATTTACCTTCTTTCGATCTGGTTTTTTGATTTATTAATTTGAATGTAGAATAATCTGGTAATTTTATACTCACTTTAGTTTCATCACTTTTGATCGAACGATAAATAAGGATTCTGCAGGCATTACAAACAACTACAGGGAGGCGATTACCTTCAGCATCATAGCTCACAATCTTTTGAATAAGATTTTTCAAATAATTACTAATCTTGAACAATTGTTTCTTTTCTTAAGACAAAGAAGGGAAATTTTCGCACGGGTTTCGTGATTCCAGCATGGTCTTTAGATTTTGCAGACATATTTTACGATTTTTTCACAACAACGCACTTGGTCAAAATATTCAAAAACACTAAACAACTGCAGACTGCGCGATGCACTATTGGCAAAGATATCTTGCCTACTAATGGGTTGCCAAAATTATTTTCACGGAACTTGTTCTAGATATGTTTACATTAGGTAAGAGAATCCATCAATGTTTTCATTCACGTGTTGTTGTGTCTTGTTGTCGTGTTCACACAGGCATGTATGATGATAGGTATATTTCAAGACGTACTACACTATTTTTGAGCCCCTAAATCGAATCCAATAAAAAAATTGGATGTGCTATGACCTTGCATTTAAAGTTGGTTCAGGCACACCGTGATAGGTGTGTTAATTATGTTTGGCAATATAATTAAATAAACATTATTTTGAAGCTCGAGTAGATTTATTATATTTGTAATATTTTGAAGATACCTAAACGAGTGAACGACATACGTATCTATCAGTTTAATTTGATCAGTTTTGGATTTTCGAACCTCAAAAATCAACCATTAAAACCTCAGAATGAATTTGGCAAAGTCGAGAAATGAACAGCTGAACATAACCAGACAATTTCAATCGTATTTCTTTTCAAAGAAAACTGAATGTCAAGTTCATAAGCTGGCTATTTTGGATAAAAATTCAAAACAATGGTCCATTTTCAAAATTTTTGATACCATTTTTTTCATGATTACAAAATTTTATGTACCGCTGTTTGTAGTGCTCGGAAATTCAAACAATTCACCCGAACAACTTTTTTTGATAAATAGAAAATTATCAGAGTTATAGCATTTTTAGGATTCAAAAAAACAAACAAAAATGAAAATCTTAAGCCAAACAACGCACGATATGAAAAGAAGAGAAGAAAAGAAACCCATTTCTTTTTAAAATCCCTACAAGATTATCATAATAACTTCTCTATTTTGTTTTAAAAATCGAAAATTCAAATTTTGGTCGCACAAAAAATAATGAAAAATGAACAACTTCGTTTTGCGACCAAACTATGCATGATTCAAAAAAAGATGCAAAGACAAAAATTGTGCAACCAGAAAAATCTACTTTGTTATTAATTACTTTTTAATAGGACAAGTAGTTTGTGTTTTAGGCGTTAAAAACCACATTGAAAATAAAAAAAAATTAAATTTGTAGACAAACGATACAAGCTACGAAAACAATCAAAAAACAAAAGTTATTTATGAATAATTAGTCACTCTTTTTTGGGTGAATAACTTTTGTTTTTCAATTTTTTTCCTAGCTTGTATCGTTTGTCTAAAAGTTTAATTTTTTTATTTTCAATATTGTTTTTTAACGAATAGAACAAAAATTACTTGTCCTATCAAAAAGTAATTAATAACAAAGTCGATATTTTTTGGTTGCACAATTTTTGTCTTTGCATCTTTTTTTGCATCTTGCAAAAAAAATTAAATTTTTGGAAAAACAACGCAAGATACGAAAAAAAAATTACTATGCAAGACGCAAAAAAAGATGCAAGACAAAAATTGTGCAGCCAGAAAAGATCTACATTGTTATTAATTACTTTTTAATAGGACAAGTTTTTTTTGTTATATTCGTTTAAAACAACATTGAAAATAAAAAATAAAAATTTTGAGACAAACGATACAAGCTACGAAAAAAATTAGAAAAAAAGTTATTTTACCCAAAAAAGAGCTACAAATTATTCATAAATCGCTTTTTGATAGGATGAGTAGGTTTGGTTTAAATTGTGAAAAATAAAATGAAAAATGAAAAAAATTAAATTTTAGGAAAAACAACGCAAGACAAGAAAAAAAATTAATAGACAAATGTTGTTCACCTTGACAAGATCTATCAATTTCTTATGAATAATTTTATTATGAAACGCGTAGTTTTCATATTAATCGTAAAAAATATAATTAAAAATAAAAATTGTTGAACAAACGACGCAAGCTACGTAAAAATATGAATGGACAAAAATTGTGCACAAAAAAAAATGTCTACAAATTTGTTATTAATTACTCTCTGATAACACGCATAGTTTTTATTTTATTCGTAATAAATAACATTACAAATAAAAAAATGGTGAAAAAACGATAAGATACGAAAAAAAAATTAATATACAAAAGTTGTTCACCCAAAAAGAAAAGAAAAATTTGTTATTGATCACTTTTTAATATAAGCGTAGTTTTTTTTCTATTCATAAAAAACAATATTGAAAATAAAAAATAAAATTTTTTGGACAAACGACACAAGCTATGAAAAAAGATGAATTGACAAAAATTGTTCACCCTAAAAATATCCACATATTTTTTACTAATCACTTATCAATGGGATGGGTAGTTTTTGTTTCAATCGTAAAAAGCACTATTAAATATTTTTTTAATTGTGAAAAGCGACACAAGGTAAAAAAAAATTAATATACAAAAGTAGTTTACCCAGAAAAGATCTACGAATTTTTTATTGAATATTTTTTGGTAGGATGATTATTTTTTGTTCAAATTGTAAAAAATAACATTGAAAATAAACAAATTATTTTTTGGAAAAACGAAACAAGCTGCAATAAAATTTTAATAAAAAAAAAATTGTTTTTTTATAGGATGCGAACTTTTTCTAATAAAAAAAAACAATACAATAAAAATAACTTTGTTTCAATTTTAATGCATATAATGAATTGTAATATGTAATATAAATTTATTGAAATAATACATTTTTTGGCATAGCTGAGAATGAAGATTAATACAAAATAAAGTACAAGTATCAAAGTAATCATGAAAAATAAAATTTACACTTTATTTTGCAATATATAAATAAGCAGTCCCAGACCAATGTACAAAACAAATATAATATACATTTGATATAATGAAGTTGAACTCGTCAAAGCCGAAGGAGGTTTAGCAAAAGAGAATTCACAATCTATTTTATATTAAGAATGAATTTCTTCTAAATTGAAAATAAATACAGGTGTCATTTACTGGAAATATGGTGTTGTTCACTGAAATCGAATAAATTATTTTAAAATAAATATAACATGAGTTTGGCAAAGAATAATTATGTTAATGGGGACTTTTTGAAAAAGGAAACAATCTGTCTTTTTATTTAAATTCGTCTTTGTTGCCAGATAATAAACTCATTTTTCTATAAAATTAAAAAAAAAAGATAGATATTCATTTAACGGAATTATGTTTGAAATTATGTCCGAATTGATTTGATAGTGTAAGCTCCAGGTGGTCTGGATTACTTAAGTCTATTGTTTCATATTGAAAGTGGAGAATATTGAAAAATTATTGATAATTTCATATTTCGCGAGATATATTTCTAGACATTCTTCTAGCGAAGTCATGTTAAAAATCTTGTGCAAATTAATTTGACAAACTGAATTACTGAAAAATCCAATATTTCCAACTAAAAGTGCAAAATCTTAAAAATAAGTGATAAATCAAAATTTTGTAAGACCTGGAGTTATGTTAAAAATTTTTTCCAAATTGATTCACTAGTGTAAGCTGCAGGTCAACTGAACCGTTAAAAGATCAAATTTTGTACCTAAAAAGTATAATCTCTCGAGAAATATTTGATCAATCAAATTTCCCTGAATATACAATGTAGTGAGTACAAAATATTCTCAAAAAGGCCACTTGTGATTTTTTTCTTCAATTTTTTTAGATTCATTGTAATATAAGGGAGATATCCGGTTAGTTTTCTCCTCACCTAACTCTTCTTTTATATAAAAAAAAGTTATTTAATAACGAAAAATAAAAATACCTAAAATATAAGTACCAAACTAGGAAATTTCAGAACTTTCAAATCACAAAAAAATACAATACCAAAGGTATTTAGTAACAAACTTGAAACATTTCGAAAGTAAAATTTATTAAAACCAGAAAAATTTCAAAAGATTACAAATTTTCGAAAGTTCAAAACCAGAATTTTGAAAATCTTGAAATTTCAACTTTACGGAATTAGTAAATTCATTAAAGTAGTAAATTCGTGAAATTTCTGATTACCAGCATTTCAAATTTATAAAAAAAAATATTTTAATTGAATATGTTTTATATCTATTAGAATAATATTTGAAGCACATGGTCAAATGTTTAAACAATAGAGAATTAACTTCAACCATAAATAGTTGCATTTTCAACGAAATAGTCAAATCTTCAAGCCAAACCGACGATTTTTTTTATAAAACAGTTGAACTTTCAACCATGAACTTTTCTACCAAAGCAGAATTTTTAATTCCAAAAAGAAGAATTTTCAATAAAGCAGTTGAATTTTTGAACGGAAAGGATGACTTTAACAAAATAATTCAATTCTGAACAAAATAATTGAATTGTCAACAAATTGTCCTCAAATTTTTAAACGAAAAATATTAAACTTCAACCAAGAACAATTGCATTTTTAACGAAGTAGTTGAATTTTTAAGCCAAGAAGACGATTTTTTAGAAGACAGTTGAATTTTTAATCCGAATGGACGATTGTTTAACAAACCACTTAAATTTTCAACAAAATAATTTAAATTTCAACAACCCACTTGAATTAGAAAAAAAATCAACAAAATAGTTGAATTTTCAATTAAAATTGTGAATCTTCAACAAAAAAATGAATTTTAAAATCTTAATTTTTCATAAAATTTTGTACAATACAGGTAAATTTTCAGTCCGAAGATATGAATTTTTAACGAAAAAGTTAATTTTCATCAAAATAGTGGAATTTTTGGCAAAATATTTTAATATTGAACAAAGCAGTTGATTTCTTGACAAAATAATTAAATTATGAATCTGCAACAAGAGAAAGAAACGAACTTTTAACAGGAAGATTTAACGTTCAACCAAGCAGTTTAATTTTCAATAAAAGAAGATGAATTCTCAACAAAAAATGTAATACTTGATATTTCAAGTGAAAGATATTTTGATTTTGAATTAACAACAAATTTTACAATTTTAACCAAATAGTTGAATTTTTTATGCAAATAATAGGATTGTTAACCAGGACAGACAAATTTTGAAGCCAAAAAGAAGAATTTTTTACCAAAAATTTAAATTAGCAACCGAAAAATATAAATTTTCATAAAAAAAGTTCATTTTTACCGAAACATTTGATTTTTAAACTTAAACGATGAATTTTCAACAAAAAAAAAAGAATTTAATGAAATGCATACATTTTCAATGAGTAATGAAACAAAAATATTTACAGTTTGAAAAAATTAATTGTTACCCAAAAAAGAATAAATTTTCAACAAAATAATTCAATATTCAACCAATAATATGAATTTTCAAAATAATAGTTCAACTTTCGACCCAGTAGTTGAATTTCTAACCATCGACAACTGAAATTTAGTGATTGTGAATTCTCTTTTGTTAAAACTCTTTCGGCTTTAACGAACATATTCTCATCACGTGTTTCGTGAGAAAAAAAGGTTCAAAGAAAATTTTCAGATCTAATTCAAAAACAATTTTGTTATTAAACATTGTATTGTACCTTGTGCATTTCTGTCCAAAAATTTGATTGCTTTATTTGTAATGTCATTTTTCACGACTAAAACAAAAACTTATCAAAAAATGATTTATGAGAAATTTGTAGCTCTTTTTTGGGTAAACAACTTTTGTCTGATCATTTTTTTCCACTTTGTGTCGTTTGTCCAAAATTTTTTTTTTTTTTTTTTT
>CAKNYM010032189.1:0-15708 GCA_932195095.1 Andricus curvator
ATTCGTGTTACACAATTTTGTTGTTTCAACAATGTAATAAGTAATAAATACCCATCAATACGTATAAATATATTGAAATAAATTTTTGACATATTTTTTCGATTAATCCTTAATAAAATAAAAAAGGAGCAGATTAGATTTTCGGACAGTGATTTCCTGAGAATATAAGTAAAAATTAAGGTAACTACTCAATCCGATTTTGTCGGCACTGCCAACAAACTTTTTCCGCCTTCCCGACCACCGTGCAGAGGAGAATTTTAGTTCAAGAGAACATTTTTTTATCAAAGTGATCTATTTCGAGAAAACATCGATTAAAGAAATAAAAAATTCAGAGCCAAAATAGAAGGATGGTTTTCTTTGTGGGAAGCAATTTTATCAAGAAATTTCTAGAGATAAAAGATACTTCTTTTTGGGTTTACCTCAACTTTCATTAGGAAAATTTATTCTAATGTTTATATTTAACAAGTTAATGAGAGTTTGTGAATGTACATACTTTGACGTGCTGTACCTTTGGCAATTTTTAATAAAATTTTCTGGGAATTTTCTACATGGCTAAATAAAGTCATAATTAAAAAATTAGCGTCAGCTAGCTTGAAATCAAATAATTACTTTTTGTGATCGATTACATTTTACCTAAAAAAAAAAAAAAATTATAATAACCAAAGTATAAGTACTATAAATATTTTTAAAAATCCATTTTATTATTTAATTGTTATGAAAATTATTAAGCTTTATTAGAAGTCTCTGCGATTATTAGAAGCTGAAAAAGAGACTTATTTTATTATTGTTTATAGCACCAACAGTTATTATTTGACTTTAAGCCAGCTGACAGTAATTTTTTAATTAAGACTTCCTTAATGCATGTAACAATTTCCAGAAGATGTGATTAAAAATTGCTAAAGGTACAGCACGCCAAAGTGTGTACATTCAGCACCGGATTGCAGAACTGCCTGTGCGCTCGGTCCGTCTCGGCCTAGTAGGCAGTAGAGTGGGGAGCCCCACTGAACGCGTTGATCGAGGGAAAAAATCAATTTAAAACAATAGCAATAATCAAGTTGTTGTTTTTCTGTTAATAATTGACGAATCGAGTTGATTTTTGCGTAGAAACATTCCCTAGACTTGTGCGCTTCTCACAAATCCAATTGTTTGGTGAAATTGTTCATTTAACTTATTATTAACAATGAATAAACTAAATATTAGAAAATTCCAAAATTAATTTAAAAATCGGTCACAATGAGCAATGTCGGTTTATTCTTTATACATTTGGGAGTATCACATTAAACATTCAGTTCAATAGGTTGTTATTTGCGCTTTCTTATTTCACAGAACTTGTAATTCGCAATATCAAAACGAAGAGTTTAAAGGAACATCTAATGATAAAATGTATGTATGAAAAAAAGTTGTACACAAAAACATTTATTTGATTTTAATACATTGTTAATGTTTTCTTTCCCATCACAGATCATTATTACCAATCATCCTAATACATAGATTTGCACAGCTTTGAAAGTACGTTTAGGATACAGTTGCATAGTTTAAAAAAAAATAGATAAAATGAGATACTTTTTTCTTTTCCCTGTCTTCTTCGCACTCGAGTTTGCGAATCTTGTGTTTCCTAGAACAAAGTGTAAACAAACGCGTGAAAGGACTAATGTAAACAAATCATCACTATACTAAAAAATTCTTAATAATTCATTCGTTTTTGGACCGTGGCCTGGAATAATTGCAGTTCTGAATCATTCTAAAGTATTCTTTGCTTTCGAAAAGTTATTCTTGTTGTAAAAATGTGTGATGGGAAAGAAATCATTAACAAAATGTATTAAAATCAAATAAATGTTTTTGTGTAGAAATTTTTTTTTATACATACATCTTATCGTTACATGTTCCTTTAAACTCTTCGTTTTTACATTGCGAATTAAAAGTTCTGTGAAATAAGAAAGCTTTTAACTACAAATTGGTAGCGCAAATAACAACCTATTGAACTGAATGTTTAATGTGATACTCCCAAATGTATAAAGAATAAACCGACATTGCTCATTTAGATCGTTTTTTAAATTAATCAACTCCATTCGTCAATTATTAACAGAAAAACGACAAGTTGATTATTGCGTTTTAAATTGATTTTTTCCCTCGATCAACGCGTTCAGTGGGGCTTCCCACTCTACTGCCTACTAGGCCGAGACGGACCGAGCGCACAGGCAGTTCTGCAATCCGGTGCCTCAATTCTCATTAACTTGTTAAATATAAACATTAGAATACATTTTCATAATGAAACTTGAAGTAGACCCAAAAAGTAGTATCTTTTATCTCTAGAAATTTCTTGATCAAATTGCTTCCTACAAAGAAAACCACCTTTCTATTCTGGCTCCGATTTTTTTATTTCTTGAATCGGTGTTTTCTCGAAATCGATCACCTTGATCGAAAAATGTTCTCTTGAGTAAAAATTATCCTCTGTGATTAGTCCATCTTCTGTTGGAAGCTTTTTCCTGTTAAATAAATATTTTAAGCAAAATAGGAACAATTTTATTTTTCATCATTTTTGAACGTAGTTGTTAATTTTTTATGTTAACAATTGATTGAATCAAAAAATGATAGAGGAAATTTCTCTTCGTAAATCGGTTTTCTAGCCGACCATATATTTGAACTTTCGAAAAACCGCAAATTATAATAGAACTATTGCATTAATTAAAACACAATTAAAACGCGATTATCTCCAAACCTCCCCACTTTTCGGGGCCACCCTACTTTTTCGAAATCAGGACAATATATTACATGATATTCAATAAAAAAAGCCGACGGACCTAGAACAGCACACAGGATTACCCCCACCTCCTAGAGTACTTTTTATCCGGCAAGGGCATGAGGCGAGCAAAAGGTGATTGATTGCAAACTATCATCACCCAGCCTATATATATATATATATATATATATATTGTAAACCAAATTTCTAAATTTTTCGTGTGCTCCACGGTTAAACACGTCCTGGCCAGGTAGGAAACTTGCTTAACAAAATGGCTGCCACTTACCTGCCAAGTTCCCCTCGAATTTTGAATGCCGGAATCAACCGAGTTCGTGGGCCACACTCTTTCAGCCCACGAACCACCCACGACGCTCGTTTAATTTTCTACCCAGGCGCCAGATAGGGGTAACCCTATCCGAGCCCCGCAGGATCCGGATACACTTTATACCTGGCAGGTCAATTTAACTTTAAACTTGGTAAGTCATCCCTCAACCTTTATTTGACCTATAGCAAATTTACATGTCCTTACCTCTAAATTGAATGCATTATGTTATCAAGCCCCCCACGGGCGAGCCTCAGCAAAACCCACTGTACTTTAAAATGGCCGTCGGGGACACCCACACTATGCACGACGCCGGTCGGCGTCCATTCCGGGTGCCTGCGCTCCAAGATTCTGAGAGACGCTCGCCTCAACTTTTCTATGAGTCGGGTCCTTGAGTCGAGCGTGTCTCGTCTTGGTGAGCGTCGAGGGGGTCCCAGACGGTCTCCCTAAGCAAAGCACTACACAATTATGCCCTATAATTTTACACTACAAGCACAATCACTACGCGCGGGCACCCGGTGCCAGAGCTGAAAACACTTTTAAGCCGCTGGTAAAATGCTCCACATACCTTTCGAACACTCGGCGAGTGCACGCTTTCCGTCGTAGTCTATTGCTGTTTTGGGATTTATATATTCAATCCTTTCATCGTCCTATCTTATTAATCGTGTTCCTCGTACCGGTCACTCCAGAGCACCGCCGATCCAAGACAACGAGTGACGTGACAAGCGTGCTGCTCCACGCTTCCTCCTGTTGCTTTCCTTTCGACCCGCAATTCCTGCGTGTCAAGGCTGTTGATTGTTTGGCGGCAGTAGAAACGGCTTGCTTGTCGATCTCGACCAATGGATGCCTTCGTGCCCTCGCTGTGTGCTCATTGGTTCCGTCGGCCGGGCTGCTCGTCTCCCTATTGGTCTTCCCCATGCTAGTTACGACATGACCGCCTTCTAGTAATAGCAACATGGCTGCCTTTGCGTTACCTTAAGATGGCCGCCTTCCCGCTACCTTAACACACAAGGTCCTCTAGCCCTCAAAGTCGTAATAACGCATCCTATCCGCGCGGACCACCGGCTTAATTCATGACGCCATCGGCAATTGATGGATTGCATCACCTAAAAAACATTTATTTTTGACATTTCTGTGACAGTCGTCACATTACTCAATATACCCACTTAGCAATGAAGGGGTTTTATAATAAATAACACAATTTTGTATGGCACATCTTATTCACAGGTCGCGTACAGTTGAGAGTTTATTGGAGCAAGACGTGTTTGCGTTCCGCTACTGTTCCAGCTGACTTGTATGATTATGAAGTAAATGCGAGCACTTTTTTCGTGTGCCGCGATGGCATGGACGCATATTTAAAAGTCGTTACTGAGAACGAGAATTATTTTATAGATCGCAACTCGTGTAATAGTGTAGTCTTTAAGCTAATCGACTTTAGTGCTAAGGTTTATGCGTTCGAATCGCCCCTGTTGCATGCGAAATTTTAATTGTATTATAAGCGTTGTAACTTACAAATACCGATTAATTATAAGTATATCTGAAAATATATCTCAGAATTAACCGTGTGTTTATTTATTAATTATTTTTTAGCAATATTTTTTTACAATTTATAGAGCCGTCCAAACTATAGTCTGTACCGTTAACATAAGTTAGAGATGTTTATATTATCCGTCAAAGTGATATGATAATTCGTAATTGCAGCATCGAGGAACAGTGCAGAATAGCGACTGGATCGGTAAAATCTACTGATCCGCAGGTCAGCAGCACTTGAAAATCGGTACTGGAAACCGTCAATGATAGTCATATTTAGTTGCCTATAATTGTAAAATTTACTGAACTGTCGTGTTGTCCATACATGTACTTGGAAGATCAGTAGATTTAACTTGGTTTTCAGTAAAATGTAAGATTCTTTTTTCTGGTGTGCAGTTCGTAATATGCATTAGTATTTAAACATATATATTTTCATTGTCTTGTTTTTATGATTAAAAAAAGTGCGCAATGTAGCTTATGTTATTGTCGCTTGTCTCATTTTTCCAAAATGTTATTTTTTTTATTTTTAATGTGTTTTCATAACAGAAGTTTATAACAAATTTTAAGATTTTTTTCGGGTTGAACAAATTTCGTCTTTACATTTTTTGCGTCTCTTGGGTGGTTTTTCCAAAAATGTCATTTTCAATGTTATTTTTCACGATTAAAACAAAAACTGCGCTTCCTATCAAAAAAGCTTTCATAACAAATTGATAGCATTTTTTGGAGTGAGTAACTTTTGTTCATTAATTCTTCCGTAGCTTGTGTCATTTGTCCAAATTTTTTGAAGATGGTTTTTTCGAATGAAACTAAAACTACGCTTCCTATCAGAAAACGATTCATAACAAATTTGTAGATCATTTTTGGGTGCACAATTTTTGTTTATACATGTTTCTTCGTATCTTGCATAGTTTGAAAAATTATAATTGTGATTTATAACAAGAAATGTTCAAAGATGATAACAATTTGATTTTGAAACGTGGAATTTTTGAAAAGAATTATCATTCTGGTTTGGAACAGAGACTTTCCAAACTAGCTGTGAATTCGGTCTTGACTGTTTCCACTTTGTTTGTATTTATAATTATATGGTGCTTATTTCACGTGCACTTTGCTTTCAGTTAACAAATGTATTTGCTCCCTCATAGAGGAAGCATTAGTTATTTTTTTCAATAATAGACAAACCAAAGTCTTCATTTTGATCAATTTCAAAATAGAAATTTACAAAAAATACAAAATTAAATAATAGTACAACAAAATTTTAAATACAAAGACAAATTAGACAAATCAAATATTGTATTCGAAATTAAATAAGCAACACGGGAAGTCTAGCTTGATCTCAATATTACAACTTCTCCTACACATCCCTTTTTCACTCTTAAAAATGAATTTCTTGGTCCACGGCAGTAATATACCGAAAGGGATTTGACTCAATGGTATAATAATAAAATACTTCCTGTGTAATACGGTAATACGTCGTTAAATCTAGTCAAGTAGATGGGAAAATCTAGCAGTACTCTTAGTAAATAAAGCAAAGGCAAAGTGACATAGCTGGATTTGTAACTAAAATTATAAATATTCAACCAAAATAAAATACGTATTTTCAACAAAATACATGAATTTTCAACCAAATAGTTGAATTTTCAACTGGAAAAGATCAATTTTTAGTTAAAGATATTAATTTGTAACAAATTATTTCAATTTTCAACCAATGAGATCAATTTTTGACCAAAATGATAAATATTCAACAAAAAAAGGATTTCTAATGAAGTATTTCAACTTTCTCCGAAGTACTTAAATTTTCAACCACACGTACAAAATACGTACATTCTTAACCAAACAGTTGAATTTTCAACTAGGAAAGATTATTTTCCAAATGAAAATATGAATTTTGAAACGAAAAATGTAATAGTTACATTTTCAATTAAAAAAATCAAATCTCCTCCACAAAAAACACATTTCCGACCGAATATTAGAATTTTCAACCAAAGAAATGAATTTTTGACTACAATGACGAATCTTCAACAAAAAATAGTTTTTTCACAAAGTGGTTCTACTTGCAACCAAAAAATATTAATTTTCAACAAAAAATGTATTGGGTCGGTCAGAAAGTTCGTTCGAATTTTTTTAAAACTTCAAAAGTTAAAATTAAATATAAAGCAGAATACCTAATCAATAATTGCACCATTGTTTTCTGTGACTTATCGCGACTTGTCCATGTATTATTGATTTAATTTTAACTTTTGAATATTTTTTTTTTAAATCCAAACGAACTTTCTGCTCGACCCAATAATAGTTGATATTTCAAGCAAAAAAGATTTAAATTGAAATAAAAAAAATGTTGACTTTAACCAAAAAATATGAATTGTCCCAAAAAATGTTCAATTTTCAAACCGAGAGATTTTTTAACTAAAATAATAAATCTTCAACAACAACAAATGAATTTTTTCCAAAAGCGTTCAGCATTTATCCAAGCTGTTGAATTTTCACACAGAAAGATGAATTTTGAACCAAGGACATTAATTTTCTACCTAACAAGACAATTTTGCAATAAAATACATGAATGTTCAACCTAATAGTTGAATTTTAAACTGAAAATTACGAATTCTTTGACCAAACAAGATAGATTCCGTTCAATAAAGCTAACATACTTCTTAATCCAAAAAATGAACCTTCAACCCAGAAAAATTGAACTTTCTTATTGGGTTCTATTAATTCAGTTCGCATGTAGGCGAAAATGCGGAAAGGAGAGAAAAGTGAAAAGAGTATCTTGAAAACAGAGAAATAACAAAAATCATTATAAAGAGAAATGAGTGGAAGAGTTTGATGAGGTATGAAATATGAAAGTGGTTTTCAAACTCATTGAGTTATTATTAAACTGTACCATTTCAGGGCCATCTTTCGCGAAATTAGCAAACGTTTTTTGAAATTTATTATCAGGAAACGTACTAAACGTTAATTTCTGTTACATAACTTTTAACTAAACTAAAAAAAAATGTCAACATACGCGGAACGCGAACAAAGGTTAAAAAAATCTCGACCTTTGCGAAACCCAGCGAAGTTTCTTTCTTGAAAATGTGTCACACAAAATTCAAAAAAATGTACATTTTTTAAAAACATTCTTTTCGATTTCTATTTGAATTTTCGTTTCCTAAGTTGTAACAAAACTTTTTAAAGAATGAACATTTTCGAGACCTAGGAAACTTTCTTTCCGCAAAATTTATTACCAAAATGTAAATAATAAAATACCATTCCTAACAATTACAGACATTTTGATTGTGAAAAGTTTGTTACCAAGATGTTAATAAGAATACACCACTTCTAGCAACAAAAGGTACTCTTTTCGATTTCTTACAGAGTTTCTGTTACCTAAAACAGAAAAAAAGCAGAAAAGAACATAAAACCTTTACTATCAAAATTTCCTTTACTATCCACCTTTTCGTAGAATTAAGAAAGAGTAAACAAACTTAGTAGCTTATCAGACGCTTAGCAAATTTTTTCTACAGATAGCACTTTGCCGTTAAAATCAGACAAATTTCTGTGCAATTAATGGTCAAAAGCTGCCGAAAACGTTTTCAAAACAGAAAGCTTCATCATGCAACTGGAAGTAGTGCATTATTTTCTGAAAATCTAACGAGGTTTTAATACTTCAGTCAATCCTGTGATATTTAGACATTCTTTGAAAAATATATCAAAGTTATTTGTTGAATGGCGAGCCTCCTCAAAGTGTTCCTTGAGCGAAAAACTAACAAAATTTTTTCAAATATACATTTTTTGAGAATCATGAAAAGTGTTAATAATTTCTAACTTCTGTAACATTTAATGATTTTTAAAAAATAGATAAGAGGTTTCACGAATATTGTTAACTTTCTTGGCATTTAGCCTATTTTGAAAAAATGTATTAGAGTTTGCCGTCACAGTTAAACCTCCAATATTGCATTCCTTGATAGAAAAGCTTTACGAAATTTTTTTGAAACACAAGCTCCAATCATGACACCGCAAGTGGTGCATTATTTTTTTGAAAACCATGAAAGGTGCAAATAATTTGTAACTTCTGTGACATTTATTGATTTTTTAAAAATATATAAGAGAGTTCCTCGATGAAAAAACTACCCAAAAAACTCCCAAAACATAAATTGAAATCATGCGACCAAATGTGGTGCAGTATTTTCTGAAAGGCAGGAGAGGTTGCACTAATTGTCAACTTTCTTGACCTTTGGTCCTTTAAAAAAATGATTGCAGTTTGTCGCCGAATGAAACCTTGCCTGCTACATTCCTTTATAGAAAATCTGCCTTCAAAATTTTTTTAACAAAAATTCCAATCATGCCCCCAGAAGTAGTAAATTATTTTTTGAAAATCATGAAAAGTGTGCATAGTTCGTTACATCGTGCGACCGGAAGTGATACCGTGTTTTTTGAAAGCGAGCAGAAGTTTCACAAGTTGAAAATTAACTTTTATGTTAAGTATTCATATTTTCGGGATAATAATTCAACTTCATTGTAGAAAATTCGTATTTCATGGTTTGAAATTCAAAAATTCGGTTGAAATTGTTTTTCTTTCTTGAGTGAAAAGTCTTTCTCAGTTGAAAATTCAACGCTGTTGCTAAAGTTTGTCTTTTTGGTTGCGAACTTCATTTCTCTTGGTAGACATTTTCTTTAATCATCTTTTTTGGTCGAAAATTCAACTGTTTGGTGAAAACTTAAGCTGTTTAAAATCAACTACTTGGTTAAAAGCTTTAAAAGTCGAAATAATTAGTCAGAAATTCATTTTTTTATTTGAAAATGTATCATTTTTTAATGACAATTGAACTATTCTGTTGCAAATTAATATATTTTGTGGAAAATTCATTTTTTTCTGGTAGAAAATTAATCTTTTATTTGACCATTCATCTCTTTGTTTAAAAATTCATCTACTTGGTTGGAAGTTTATCTCCTTTGTTAAACATTGTTTTGTATCATATTCACTATATTTTCAAAATTTAAAAACTTTCCATTGCAACTCTTCAAAATTGTAGAAATTAGACAACTAAAATAATGCTGGATGATGATAAAATTCCGCCTGAATTGAATAGACTTCCACTGAAATTAACTTAACTGAAATTCAACCTGAATCAACCCGAATTGCTAGAATTTCAAAATTTTAAATTCAAATTGAACTTTATCGGATAAACACCAAGAGTCCTCGATCAAAACAACCCTACCTTTCCCAAATAGTAATTTAATAAATAAAAGGGCATTTATAACTGAAAATTCATAGGATAATGAATGTTGAATCGTGCGACGATCCATGCTACTGTAAGACATATTTTTTTTATCCAGCCAAATTTCAAGAAAATTCGATAGCCATAGGTTTGGGGTCACTGATTTCGAATCCAAATTACCAATTAAAAAATTAAAAATGTCGGACCTAAAACTCTAAAAGTAATTAGATTTGCATAGAACTCAATAAGGTGATTTTTGGGGTAGCTGATTTCGAATCAGAAATTTAAACTCTAAAATTCAAAATGGTGGATCCAAAACTTTCGAACAAAATGGCGGATCGACTACTCAGAAAGTGATTTGATTTGCACAAAACTTGATCGGCCTCCCCCACACAGTCATCATTACTTCGATCTTTTGAGGTAGAGAGAATAGAATAATAGGCGAATAATTTACGAATTTCTAAAATGTGATTCAAATAGCCGTAATTCTCGTAACTTTCAGGAACATCCATCATGTACATCGGATTGCAGGAGCGCTTAATTTCACTGCACGGCAGAAGTGTGAGCGTGTTGCCGGCAATGTGCGACACGCATTATTCGAAATTATTCCAAAGATTTTCAGGAACATCGTAATATACAAATTGTAGTTTCCAGAAACAAAAAGACAACAATCACCTGTACTTAAAATATTTATTTCATTTATAAACTCTAGTATTATGTAGATATAGATTATATTTTTGTAGTATACCATTTTCGTGGTTTTACATATCTAAAATTCCCCCCTCCTACAGGATATTGACGGACGTTATACCCTTCAGCTAACAGCCCTTTTCATAGAACCCCAATCAGCTCAATTCTTATAATCAGCTTCTAAGCAATACGCCGCGTACTCAATCCTGTGGGTTTCTTTATATTCTAAAATCCCCTACCGTCTGCAGCCAGATTTGTATTCGAAGCACTCGCATTTGCCTGAACTTTGGTCAGAGGAGTGGAAAACTGCAGAAAACCAAAACTCCCGAGCACAACTAGTTACCGACATACGATTTTGGATGTAGAGATTCAATAGTATCGAGTGCCCACATCCATCCTGGACGTCAAACCACATCCTCGACAATAGTTAGACGCAGTGAAAACACGACTAAGCGAGAATTTCGAACGGTTATCCATCCGAGCTCTAACTGCGCCCGTCCGTGTTTAACGTTTAAGATCTCGAACAGTTGTGAATCAACGCCCAGCTACTACCGTCGGTATGTAACTAGATATAATTGTAACCCTAAATCTACGCGCAGTACATACAGTTGCTCGCAAGTGTGTGTCGTAATGATGGGTGTGCATTACTCTACTCATCTGCTGGCTGGAATTCCAAAAGATTTATTTTTTATGTTGTTTTCATTGAGGAATGTTGAACGCAATAATCAGATTACAGAAAACGGTAAAGAATTTGCCAAAACCTGACCGGTTATTTCCCAACGTTCCTGTCGTAAATTTCCGCCTTTCGAACTCTACACTGTCCTGCCCGTCATCAATTTTAATTTCTGCTCTAGTCCATATTTCCGCGATAGCGTCGTTTCTCTGGCGGATACACTGTCTTAATATAGGTGTTAACATATTCATCTGCCCATTTAATTTCATCTGGCGTATATCCCGCTTTAGAGAGAGCACCAGGTTCAGAATATCCATTGCCCAACAAAATGGGTTCGCTTGTACGAATCAAGATAACATTTCCTTCTAGAATATGAGTGGATACCGCGTGAGGCTTGTAGTTTTTGCCCGCATACGTCGAAACTTCGTACCCTTCACGGTAAAACTGAGGGCGCGACACGACGAAATAAGAATGTATAGCCAAGCCAGGTCCACGAGGATTTCCATCATTCGTAAGCTCGACATGGGTGGGATTCTCTGTATGCACTATACGTAAACTTTGTGTATAGGCGGGTGACGGTGTTCCCTTGAAGACAAAAGCCGTCTCACTCGTACCATCATGATAGATTTCGAATCTAGGAGGTCCTGATGTTATTGGAGAAGATGTTGATGAGCTTGTTGAAGAAGAAGGTAATTTTGAATCTGTGAAAATGATACAAGTTAATTTATTAATATTATTTGAACAGTAGGAAAAAGATTTTGATACTCCATGGATTATCCCTTATATCGTAACACCTCTGTATGAACAAAATTTAACAATTAATTTGAATAGGAAATTTCATTACTAACACTCTGGCTCTGCTTCTCTATCATGTAAGAACCACTTTGCTTTTTCATTTGACCCCTTGTTTCAGAATGCACACGCGGTAAACATCAGACAGGTTTAGTGATCAGTATACTTTCTGGTACTTGAATGCTCTCAACTCTTAGATTAGATTCTCTAGATTGTTTGAATTCTCTGAATTGGTTCAATTCTCCATGTTCCTTCAATACTTTGAGTTCTTTCAATTCATTGAATTCTTAGAATTTCTAAATTTCATTTGAATTCCTAGAATTCATTGAATATGCTCTCAAATCTGAGAATGCTATGAATTCAACGCATTCCTTGAATTCTCAGGATTTCTCGAATTCTCTAAGTTCCTAAAATTCATCAAATTCCTTGAATTCCTGCAATTCATTTAATTCCTATCATTCCTTGAATTCAAGTGCGTTCCGATAGCACCTCCAAAACGGAATTTTAATATTTTCCTCATGTCATAATTTTTGGCCATTTTAGGGCAACGACGCCGCTAAGCTCTGAACTATGTCCACAACCTCACAGTAATACTCAAGCAACCAAAAAAAACATCCCTTGACGCATTTAACCAAACCCAACTCGGCTACCTTCAGTTAAAAAATCCATAAACATTTCAATTAGGAATAACTACTGCAAACATTTTCGCCCCAGAAAACTTTCCAAGACTCTAGTTAAATATCTTTCTCCACGGTATTATTCAACAACCCCTAGGAACTACCCCTATCACATTTATCGAACCAAATCTCACCTTCCATCAATTTGAACCGCCAAAAAAATTTCAAATTAAAAAGAAGGCAGTGTCTAGTTGTCCCGAAAAATTGGGGGAATTGGAAAAGGGTATGGACTAGTCGTCCCGAAAATTCGGGACGACTAGCCAAGCTTATGCAAAATATTGGATTAGTCATCCCGAAATTCGGGACGACGAGACACTTCGTAAAAGGAATCGCCTCAGACAACTTTCAAAGACTCTAGCTAATATATCTATCTCCACAGTAATATTCAAAAACCTTCAGGAACTACCCCTATCACATTTAATGAACCACGCGTCAGCTGCCTGCAACCAAAAGCGCCAAAAAAATTCAGATTGAATATAGTCACCGAAGACAACTTTCCAAGACTCCACTTGATATATCTATCTGCACAGTGATATTCAACAGCCTCCAGGAGCTACCCCTATCACATTTAGCGAACCTCGTCTCAGCTGTCTTAAACTAAAACCACCAGCAAATTTTCAAATGAAAAATAATTACCACAGACAACTTCCCAAGACTCTAGTTAATATGTTTATCTCCACAGTAATATTCCGCGACCCCTAGGAACTACCCCTATCACATTTAACGAACCAAGTATCACCTTCCATCAACTAAAATCGCCAAAAAAATTTCGAAATTGAAATAATCACGACACACAGCTTTCCAAGTCTCTAGTTGATATATCCACCCTCAAAATAATATTCCACAACCCCTGGGAACTACCTCTAACACATTTAACGAATCAAGTCTTAGCTACGTTCAACTAAAGCCGCAAAAAAACCGTGAGCCGTCGTGGGACGCGAGGCAAAAGTGATAACTTCATATGATGCATGCATCATATTGTATGACACTGTATCATATTCTATCACAGCATATGATATTTTATCACATTCTATGGTATTGCATCATATTGTATTAATTTGTATCATATTATAGCATAACATATGATATTGTATCATATTGTATAATATATTATCATAGTTCATCATTATAGTGTATCATAGTGCAACTTGGTACAACATGTTGTATATCATATCATACTGTATCATATTGTATGAGCGAGAGATATTGTAGCATTGCATCATATTGTATCATATCATATGATGCGGTATAAAATTTTATTATATTGTATCATATTGTATCATAAAGTGTGATAGTGTATAATCTTGTACAATATTGCATTATTTTATGTCATGCTGTGCCATATTTATTGTATTGCATGATATTGTATCGCTTTGCATCATACTGTATGATACAGTATCATAATCATAGGATGTATCATTATCACTTCAAAAATTTTGAATTAAAAACGATCACCACACACAACTTTCCAAGTATCTAGTTGATATATCTACCCTCACAGTGATATTCCACAACCCCTAGTAACTACCCCTATCACATTTAACGAATTGAGTTTCTAGGGGCGGTGTCATATTACTGTGGGTATATATGTATATATTAACTAAAGTCTTTCAAAGTTGTATGTGGTCATTATTTCGAATTTGAAATTCTTTTCTGTATTTATTGATGCAAAGTGGCCTTTGTTTGTTAGATGGGATAGGGGTAGGGAATGTGGAATATTACTGTGGAGATAGATATATTGACTAGAGTCTTGCAAAGTTGTCTGAGGTAATTATTTCTTATTTCAAATTTTTTCACGGGTTCAGTTGAAGGCAGCTGTGATTGGCTACGTCAAATGTGAAAGGGGTAGTTGCTAAGCATTGTGGAATATCACAGTGAGCATAGATATATCAACCAGGGACCTGGAAAGCTGTGAGTGGTGATTATTTTTAATTTGAAAATTTTGTTACCGTTTAATTCCTAGGGGTTGTGTTATTTTACTTTGGAGATAGGTATATCAACTCGAGCCTTGGAATGTTGTCTGTGATGATTATTTTTTATTTACAATTTTTTTTCTGCGGTTTGGTTCCTAGGAGTTGTGTAATTTTACTTGAATGTTACTGTGGATATAAGGATATGCAAAATAGCTTTGGGAAAGTATTTGTGGTAATTATTCTTAATTGAAATGTTTATGGATTTTTTATTTGAAGGCAGCTGAGCAGGGTTTGCTTAAATATCTCAGGGGTGTTTTTTGGGGGCTTTTTGTTTATTACTGTGGGGTTGTGGGTATGGTTTACAGTTTTTCAAAGGTGACTGGTATGATTTTTTATTTATATTTTTTTTGGTTTTGTTTAACATCTATATTTTTAATTAGGGGTAGGCGTTAGTGTTACGAGTTCTTTTTGGACAATTTAATTTGTTATTTTTACAAAGCGCAAAACTTGCTCAGGCCTACGGTACATGTTTTCAGATGTTTTGTAGATGTCCATGGAAGCTAGCGCAAGGGGGATTTTTGGAGCACAGAATACGAATTTGCGTAAAAACATAATAAATTCCACAATTCTGCACAAAATTCAAAAAGTTTACGAAAAGTTGAAAATCTGATCAATTTTGTAGATGTCCATGGAAGCTAGCACAAGGGGGATTTTCGGAGCACAGAATACGAATTTACGTGAAAAAATAATAAATTCTACAATTCTACGCAAAATTCAAATAGTTAACCAAAAAGTTCAAAATTTCTTTAATTTTGTAAATTTCCATTATGGCGAGCGCAAGAAGGTTTTCGGAGCACTGAAT
The DNA here is from genome assembly GCA_932195095.1 of Andricus curvator. Taxonomy (NCBI): domain Eukaryota; kingdom Metazoa; phylum Arthropoda; class Insecta; order Hymenoptera; family Cynipidae; genus Andricus; species Andricus curvator. Next base: position 15,395 of record CAKNYM010032189.1, read on the forward strand.
ATAAATTTACGTTCAAAACTAATAACTTCCAAGATTCTGCGCAAAATTCCAAAAGTTTAGCAAAAGTTGAAAATCTGATCAATTTTGTAGATGTCCATGGAAGCTAGCGCAAGAGGGATTTTTGGAGCACAGAATACGAATTTGCGTAAAAAAATTATAAATTCCACAATTCTGCGCAAAATTCAAAAAGTTTACCAAAAGATGAAAATCTGAACAATTTTGTAGATTTCCATAAAAGCTAGCCTGAGGGGGATTTTCGGAACACACAATACGAATTTGCGTGAAAAAATAATAAATTCCACAATTTTACGCAA